>JAJPUD010008087.1:0-41689 GCA_023553655.1 Myrmecobius fasciatus | reverse complement strand
GTTATGGAATATTATTGCTCTGTGAGAAACGACCAGCAGGACGATTTTGGAGAGGCCTGGAGAGACTTCCATGAAGTGATGCTCAGTGAAGTGAGCAGAATGAGGAGATCATTATACACGGCAACAACAATACTATATGAGGGTCAGTTCTAAGGGACATGACTCTCTTCAACAATGCAATGCTTCAAACCAATTCCAATTGTTCGGTGAAGAGAGCCATATACATCCAGAGAGAGGGATGTGAAATGTGGACCACAACATAACATTTTCATGTTCTCTGTTGAGGTTTGCCTGCATTGTATTTCCTTTATCGGATTATTCTTTCTTGTAGATACGATTTCTCCTGCACAAAAAAATGATGCAATAACTATACATATATTCGATTTCTTAAGTATTCTAACATAATTATCATGTAGTGGATATCCTGTCATCTAGAGGAGGGGTGGGGAGTAGGGGGGAAAATTTGTAACAGAAAGCTTTGTAGGGGTTAATGTTTAGGAATTACCCATACATATGTTTTGGAAATAAGTATTAAGAAAAAAAAAAAAAGAAAAGCCTTCTTTTCCAAATCTTTCCTTCCTTTCCTTCACTCCCTCCCCTAGATGGCAGGTAGTCCAATACATGTTAAATGTGTTAAAATATATGTTAATTCCAATATATTTATAAATATTTATACAGTTATCTTGCTGCACAAGAAAAATCTGATCAAGAAGAAAGAAAACAAAATGTAAGCAAACATCAACAAAAAGATTCAAAATGCTATGTTTTAATCCACACTCAAATCTCACAGGCCTCTCTCTGAGTGTAGATGGCTTTCTTCATCACTGAACAATTGGAACTGTTTTGAAGTCTGGGCTCAGCAGACTGTCCCCCTGCCTGACTGAAACAAACCTGTTCTGACATTCTTCCAAGGTAACTTCTTCTGGGAATATGTTGTATTCCTAATATTTGGGAGAGCTTTGACTCCAAAACCAGTTTAGAGGTTTAATCTGCTGTTTGAGTGAGGATCAGAGTTCACAGTCATGTCTGCATTCCACTGTCTTAGCTCTGCCCCTGAGATTTTTTTCTTAGGGAGTTGATTAACAGGTTGTTCAATTTCTTTTTCTGAAATGGGACTATTTAAGCAATTTATTTCATCCTTTGTTAATGTGTGAAATTTAAATTTTTGTAAGTATTCATCCATTTCACTTATGATGATCAGATTTATTAGCTCTTGAATACTCTAATTTCTTCTTCATTGCTGGAAATTTCACACTTTTCATTTTTGATACTACCAATTTGATTTTTCTTTCCTTTTTCTAATCAAATTAAAAGTTTATGCACTTTGTTGGGTTTTTTTTAACAACTCAGTTTTGTTTGCTAGTTCAATAGTTTTCTTACTTTAAATTTTATTAATCTCCCCATTTATTTTCAGAATTTCAAATTTGGTATTTGAAAGTTTTTAACTTCTTTTTCTAGCTTCTAGTTGCATGTCCAATTCATTAAACTTCTCTTTCTCTACTTATGCAAGCATCTAAAGATATGAAACCTCCCCTAATAACTACTTTGGCTTCATCCCATAAATTTTGGCATGTTGTCTCATTGTTGCCATTATCTCAAATGAAATTATCAATTTGTGTCTTTGATTTATTGTTTCACCAATCATTCTTTAGGATTAGATTATTTAGTTTCCAATTAATTTGGGGTCTATTTTTTTCTGGCCAATTATTACATGAAATTTTTATTGCATTATAATTGGGAAAGGATGCATTTATTATTTCTGCCTTTCTTCATTTGATTTTGAGATATTTATGCCTCAATCTATGTTCGATTTTTGTGTAGGTTACATGTACAGCCCAGAAAAAAGTATATTTCTTTCTGTCAAATGAATTATTTCCAAAGGTCTTTCATTAACTTACTTTTCTAAAATTCTATTTACCTCTTTAACTTCATTATTTATTTTTTGGTTCAATTTGTCTGATCCTGATAGAGTAAGGTTGAGAGCCCCCAGTAGTAATGTTTTCCTCTCCATTACTTCTTGCAGCTCTCTTAACTTCTCCTCTAGGAATTTGGATGCTATACCACTTGGGGCATACGTGTTTAGTATTGCTATTACTTCATTATCTATCAGACCTTTTAACAAAATGCAGTTTACTTCCTTATATCTTTTAATTTAGTCTATTAGTGCTTTTGCTTGAGCTGAGATCAGTTACCATTACCCCTGATTTTTTTACTTCAACTGAATCATAATAGATTCTGCTCCAGCCTTTTACCTTTACTCTGTATCGCTCTGCTTTAAATGTATTTCTCATAAACCTTATTTTGTAGGATTCTGGATTTTTATCCAGTCTGCTATTTGCTTCCATTTGGGAGAGTTCATCCCATTCACATTGACAGATAAATTACTAAATGTATTTCCCTCCATTTTAATTTCCAAGTTTATACTTTTCTATTTCTTTTCCCCCTTTCTCTCCTCCCAAGTATTTTGCTTCTGAAAACCACCTCTCTCAAATAGCCTTCCCCTTTTACACACACTTTCCCCTCTTTTTTTTTTTCTTTTGCTTTCTACTTCTATTCTCCCTTTTATTAGCCTCCATCTTTCCTTTACCTTTTGCCCTCCTTCTTCCCTATAAGGTAAGACAAGTTTCTCTGTGAAATTAATTATGTCTGATATTTTCTCATTGAACTAAATCTGATGAATGTTCACACAATGCTCATCTCCTTCCCTTCTTTCATTTAATTGTAATAAGCCTTTTTTGCCTTTTTATGAGATGTAATTTATGCCAAGTTACCTTCCCTTTGCTCTTCCAATACAATATATTTTCTACCCTTAGTTTCTTTTTTTATGCCATCACAAGTCAAATTATACCTACACCTTTTAAATATATCCCTAAGAAAGATAATTTTCAAGAGTTAAACATCAATTTGTGTTATATGTATGGGAATGTAAACTTTTTAAATTAAAAATACCTTTTCTTTCCTTTTACCTTTTTCATGCTTCTCTTGAGGTCTGCATTTGAAGATCAAATCTGCTGTTTAGCTCTGGTCTTTTCATCAACAAATGAAATTCATCTATTTCATTGAGTGTCTTCTTTTTCTCTGAAATGTAATGCTTGATTTTGCTGGATAGTTAATTCTTGTCTTCATTCATTCAGAATATCATATTCCAGGCCTTTTGATTCTTTAAAGTAGAAACTGCTAGATCCTAGGTAATCCTGATGGTGGTTCCATATTTGAATTGTTTCGTTTGGATTTCTTGCAGTATTTTCTCCTTGATCTGATAATTCTGAAATTTGCATATATTTCTTGGAGTTTTCATTTTGGGTGTCTTTCAGGATTTCTTTCACTGACTATTTTACCATCTTCTTCCAGAACATCAGGGCAGTTTTCCTTGATGATTTCCTGAAAGATGCTGTCTATGCTCTTTTTTTTAATTCTAACTTTAAGATAGTACAATAATTCTTAGATTGTCTCTCCTGGATCTATCTTTCCAGGTCAATTGTTTTTTTTCTAATGAGGAATTTTATATTCCCTTCTATTTTTTAAAATCATTTTGGTTTTGTTGGACTGAGTTTTAATGTCCCATTGAATCATTCACTTCCATTTGTTCAATTCTAATTTTTAGTGAATTATTTTCTTCAGTTAGTTTTTTTTATCTCCTTTTGCACTTGGTCAACTGAACTTTTAAATAAGTTATTTTGTGCATTGAATTTTTTCTCATTTCAAAAATTGTTTTTCAAGTAGTTTTCTTTTTCTATTTCATCAAATCTATTTTAAAGGAGTTATATATGCTTTTTTTCATTTTGCTAAAATAATTTTTCAGTTTTCTTTAAATAATTTATGTGTTTTCTTTGCTAAAGCATTCTGCAAAATTTTCATTTCCTTCCCCATTTTCTATTCTCTTTTAAAATCCTTTTTTGAATTCTTCCAAGACAGCCTCGTGATATGGAGACCATCTCATATTACCCTTTGAGGCTTCATGTGGAAACTTTTTGTCTTTAGTGTCCTCTGGGTTTGATGCCTATTCTTCTCTGTCCCCATAAAACCTATGGTCAGAGCTTTTCTTTGGCTTTTTTGGTTTATTTTTAAAAATTGAGGTCTGCTCTTAGGGCAAAATAGAGATTTACCCAATTTCCTCTACAGACAACAGCCTTCATACTACTCTGAGGCTGAGGCTTCTGGCTTCTTTCCTGTGCTTTTGACTGTGACCAAGTCCTGCATTATGCTGGGAGTCAGTGGACTCACTACTTGCCTTCTGTATTTGGACTGGAGGTCTCACAACTAGTCTGCTTATCCACTGGCTTCTGAACCCGAACATAGTATTCAAAACTGTTGTATTTTGGCTAAGAGCCTCCCAGAGTCTACTCTGTCCTGAATGCCTGCATTGTGCCTGTGCTGGGCCACTTCTTCCCTGTGCCCTAATGAATCAGACCTTTCCCTGAAGTTCATCCAAAATGTCTTTTGCTGGAAATCTGCTACACTCAAAATATTTTTGGGATCTGTCACTCCCAAACCAATTGAGAAGTTTGATCTGATGTAGATCTGAGAGAAGCCAGTAAGTGATCAGAGAAAGACCTGTCTATTCTCCACCATCTTTTCTCCATGCCCTCTCCCACAATCCAAAACTATTCTTTCACTCACAATTTGACAAAAATTGCTGGAAAAAATTGGAAATATGGCAAAAATTAGGTATTGACTCACAAATAACACTTCTACTGAGATAAGGTGAAAATGGGTAAAAACCCAAATGCAAGGAAGGAATTTCAAAACCAATGCAGACAAGATTATAAGGGAAGCAGTGAACTGCTTTTTACATCCAAGGGTTGTGATAAAAAGGCAGTTCTAAAATAAAGAGAATTGATTCAGATTTATAATAATACAAGTCATTCTGCAGTTGATAAATAGTCAAAGGATATGGACAATTTTCAGAAGAAGAAATTAAAACTATTTCTAGTCATATAAAAATGCTCTAAATCCCTATTGATCAGAGAAATGTAAACTAAGACAACTCTGAGATACCACTACACATCTCTCAGATTGACTATGATGGCAGGAAAAGATAATGATGAAAATTGGAGAGGACTTGGGAAAACTGGGACATTAATGTATGGTTGGTAGAATTGTGAATTGATCCAACCATTCTGAAGCTCAATATGGAACTATGCCTAATGGGCTATCAAACTGTGCATGCCTTTTTATCCAGCAGTGTTTCTATTGGGCCTATATCCCAAAGAGATCTTTTTTGTTTGTTTTTTTTTTTTTTTGCTAAATAGAATAAATTATATGACAACTCCAATACATGTATACATATCTATACAGTTATCTTACTGCACAAGAAACATCAGATCTAGAAAGAGAAGAAGAAAAAAACAACCTAAGAAGGAAAACAAAATGCATGGAAATATTCATAGAAAGTGTTAAAATGCTGTGTTGTGGTTCACACTCAGTTCCCACAGGCCTCTCTCTGGATGTATATGACTATCTTCATCGCTGAACAATAGGAACTGGTTTGAATCACATCATTGTTGAAGAGAACCATGTCCATCAAAATTGATCATCGTATAGTCTTGTTGCTATGTAGAGTGTTCTCCTGGTTCTGATGATTTCACTCAGCATCAGTTCATGCAAGTTATCAAGCTGTGCATACCCTTTGACCCAGCAGTGTTTCTACTGGGCCTATATCCCAAAGAGGGTTTAATGGAGGGAAAGGGACCCACATGTGCAAGAATGTTCGTGGCAGCCCTTTGTGTAGTGGCTAGAAACTGGAAACTGAAGGGATGCCCATCAATAGGAGAATGCTGAATAAAATATGGTATATGAATGTTATGGAATATTATTGTTCTGTAAGAAACGACCAACAGGAGGATTTCAGAGAGGCCTGGAAAGACTTGCATGAACGGATGCTGAGTGAAATCAGCAGAACCAGGAAAACACCAAAGAGATCTTAAAGGAAGGAAAGGGCCCCACATGTGCAAAAATGTTTGTGGCAGTCCTTTTTGTAGGGGCTAGAAACTGGAAAGTGAAAGGATGCCCATCAATTAGACAATGGCTGAATAAATTATGGTATATGAATGTTATGGAATATTATTGTTCTGTAAGAAATGACCAGCCGGATGATTTCAGAGAGGCCTGGAGAGACTTGCATGAACTGATGCTGAGTGAAATGAGCAGAACCAGGAGATCATTATACATGACAACAACAATATTATATGATGATCAATTCTGATGGACATGGCTCTTATCAAAAGTGAAGTCATTTAGGCCAGTTGCAATGGTCTTATGATTGAGCACTCTAGAGAGAGTAATGGGGTAACAAATGTGTATCACAACACGGTATTTTTCACTTTTTCGTTTGCTTTCATTTTGTGTCTGTTTCCCTTTTTGTTCTGATTTTTCTTGTGTAGCAGGAAATATGTATTAGAATTACACATGATCACCATATATTGCTGTCTAGGGGAGGGGTGGTCAGAAGGGAAGGAATACATTTAGAACACAAAGTTTTGCAAGGTGAATGTTGAAAACTATGCAAATGTTTTAAAAATAGAAAGCTTCAAAAATTTAAAAAAAAATAAAATATTCTTTTATGCTTCTCTAATGGCCTAAGGCAACTAAATGGTGAACTTGGATAAAACATGAGCCTAGAGTCAGAAAAACTCATCTTCCTGAGCTCAAGTCTGTTCTTAGATGCTTGCTCAAATGGTTAACAGTGTAACCCTAGAAAGTCATCTAACCCAATTTGCCTCAATTCATGCCTTTTAAAAATAGTGTTACTATTAGTTAAGAAATAAGAGTCAGACAAAATTAAGCAGTAAAGAGTATAGTGAATATACAGAATCAGTACAATTTCACTAGCTACAGATGCAGAATAAATTTTTTTCCTTCTCTACCTAGGTTAAAAACTAGTAAATTAGGGGAATTCTGTCACTGAGGTTTACTCAGATTTTAAATGCAGCATTTGGCAAGGCTTATCACAAATTGTCTTTTTATCTATTTTTATGACAGAAAGATATTAGATGATATTGTTATTAGGCAGCTGGTGAACTAGTTGAATATATAATTCTAAACAAGACCCACTAATGGTTGGATATCCCTGGGAAAGTAGGCTAATGATGGACTATCATAGAAGCACATGATTGATTCTATGATCTTTGTACATCTTTTTCAATGACTTTTATAAATGAAAAGTTTATTAAGATCAGCAATCACCAATTACATAAAAACACCATTTATTTGGAACAATGCTGTTGATTAACAATGCCCCTATCAACATCACATAAGGGCAAAGTGACTTGATAATAAAAGCTATTATTGTTGTTAGTACCAATTAGATGACTAGTAATAATAGAAATATGCTGATCTTTTAAATATTTTCATTAATTCCTCAACCTCAATAAGTAAAAAAATTGAAAAAAAATTAATTTTAAAAGTTTTTCTGAATTACAAAAGCGTTCCTTATTTTACCCAGAGACCCGTATTTTTTGTCTAAGTGAAAAATCACTTCCAATTTTATAATGGGAAGCAGAAAATGTGTCTGAGCTACTTGTATGTAGATTTTTGTCTTCTGGAATATGCTTCATCTCATTCATTTAAATTTAATTGAATCTCCAAGCCATAAGGGAAATGCAACTTTTTCAATTATTTTCTTCCAATGATTTCTTCTCCCCTTTATTTTCTTCATGATATTTACCTTGTTCTTGTTCAGTAGTTTGTTGTGTCTGACTCTTCATGACCTCATTTGGTTTTTTCTTGACAAAAACACTGGAGTGGTTTGCCCTTTATTTTATCAGTCCATTTTAGAGATGAGGACAGATTTGAACCCAGGAAGATACATGTTTTTGACTCCAGACCTGGCAATCTAAATGTTGTTCCACCTAGCTGCCCCTATTTAGAGGTCTCTTACTTCAGACCCACTGGGATTGTAAATGTAATAGTATTGCAAATACTGAGCTATTTTTCTTCCAAGATGGAGATAGTGTGTTTTCTGTTATTATCAAGAAGATACTAATCAAGAATGAAAACTAAAATGCCCAAAATCTGACTTAAAAAGAAGTCCAGATACATATTGAAAATTTTTGCTATATGTTCACTTTGAGGTACCACGAAGTGACTTAGGAAGATAATTCTGGATGCATTATAACTTCTGATTTTTTTTTCATTTTTATCCTAAAATAAATTGAAAAGTTAGTCATACTTCAAGAGTTGACACAATCTTTATCATATTTGTCTACTAGCATCCTGATAGCTGCAGTGATGAGTTAAACAAATGAAAACATTTATTGTCAGTGAAAGTAAAAAGGGTGGGGAAATAATTACAAAAAGCAAGATAGCTCTTATCTTCAAAGAGGTTGAATTCTAACAAAGACCAAAAATAGAGGAGAGGTGGCCACCAGGAAGATGTATGTTTTATTTCAGGAAATTATTGGGATAGTAACAGTAGTCATATGAAAATTGATACTTCTTAATGGTTGTGATAATTGAATTATAGTTCCATGGTTTGAGAGCTGTAAAACCTGGTTAGACAGAAACATGACATGAAGATGTTTTAAGAGCTGTGTGATGAACAAACCACCTGAAACCATTTATTGTGAAGCAGTATGAAAAGTCAAGTTACTACTTAAACCCTGGGAAATAGTGTTCTGGGGACACAACCAAGTTAGATGCTATGAGAAGTGCAAATGTTTGGCCACAGGTGCCAAGACAATAAATCAATATAGGAATAGGCTACATGATAGACTGGAGCCCTGTTTTAGAGAAAGGGATTCTTACGATTTATTGACCAGATTCTGATTTTTTTAAGTGGGACAGGAAAGGTAGAGCTTAATGTCACCTTTCCTGCCTCCTGTTTGAATGAAATAGTGCTTACTTGAAGCTTCATCAAAGCTATTCAAAGTTGTGCCAAAGTAAGGCTTGACAGCCAATGGACTGAATGACCAGAAGATGACAGCAAATCTCAAGAGAAAAGACTTCATTTGGAATCATGCCAAATATGGCTTGAAGCAGGACTAAGTGGAAACAAAATATTTCCGTTACTTCTATTCAATATAAAACTAAGCATGACCAAAAATAGTGGATCAAAATCTTAGCAATTTGGTGGCTATCGTGTTGTCAAAATTGAATGTGCTTTTTCAGCAATCATCTAAAAATATATTTTTGTTGTGTACAAAACAAGCTTCATAGTTTTAGCAGAGCTTCTAGGACTCCTTTGTAAAGTGATAAAAGAGCATTTATTAAGGAAGTGGATGGACTATTGCTACAGGAAGAAAATCCAAAATAAATTTCTTACTTAACCAAGTTGTGAAGAATATCTTCACAAAGGTAAAGGATATACAGCATTACTGGCTAATATCTTGGATGCTAGATGCTAGATACATGGAAAGTATACATTGACTAACCTATATAAAGGTGAACATCTAGGCACATTTCACTTATTCCATAACAGTTAATATTTTATGAAGCCATCCTTTCAATACTTGAGAAATATAAAATCATCATTAATGACAATTAAAGGCTAAGGGTATGAAAATAATGATAGAATAGAAGGGTAGAAAAAGGTAGCCTGGAAAATTTTCTCTCTAAACTGAATAATCTTTTGTGATCCCCGAGGATTTTATTAATTAAAAGTATTTTCATTTTAGGCTTGTGTGTGTGCATATACATGCATGTGTGTGTGCAGGTGCATCATGTGTGCATGTATATAGTATATTCTGTCCAACTCTTATTTCTATCATATTTGATACTTTTAGGG
Source organism: Myrmecobius fasciatus (assembly GCA_023553655.1). Lineage (NCBI taxonomy): Eukaryota > Metazoa > Chordata > Mammalia > Dasyuromorphia > Myrmecobiidae > Myrmecobius > Myrmecobius fasciatus. Next base: position 31,965 of record JAJPUD010008087.1, on the reverse strand, counting down.
TACTACCTTCCAGTTTAATACTTAACGCAATGCTAAATCTTGTGACAAGAGCAGAATATGTACTTAACTACAGTTCTCATAAATCATATATTGCTTTGTTCTTTATATATTTTCAGTATCTTTTCCATCATTAGATTTTTTTTCCCTTTCCACCAACAAACCTGGTATTCCTAATCTTTTTTTAATCCCTTGTCCGTCCAACAATATAGCTCTATTCTTCTTCAGTAATAAATTAGAGAAAATGTCTCCATTTTGATTGCAGTTCTACATCATTTTCTCAATCCTAGCAAAAGATTTATGCACCCTTCCTTTAAACTATATTTAGCCCTCAAACTGCATCAAAGGTGCACTAATTGCCAAATCTAATGGCTTCTTATGAATTGCCAAATTGTCATTTTTGTTTTTTCTATAATTTTGATTATTGATGACCTTCCAAATTCTCTTCTCCCTTAACACCAGAGACACTGCATTAGAAAGGAAAGGGAATAAACATTTATATGGCACTTACAATGTGCTAGATACTGTTTTAAGTATTTTTTTTTACAAATATATGATTTGATCTCACAACAACTGTGAAAATATATGTAAGTGCTGTTATTTCCATTTTGCAGTTGAGAAATTTGAGGCAAACAAGTTAAGGGACTTGCCTGGGGTCACAGAGCTAATAAGAACTTGAAGTTAAATTTGAATTCAGGACTTCTGACTTCAGGACTGGTTTTCTATCCACTGCTCCAGCTAGTGACTGACTCATTTATCATTCCTTTTCTCTCCCCTCACCACCTTTGCTAATTCCCCATTTTTTCAATCACTTAATTGGCCTACTTTCCAAAGGGTTGTCCTTGATCTATTTTCTATTATCTTTTTTCTTTCATTATCCTTTTATCCCAAACCCACTTCCTCTGGAATCTCCACCCCACTTCCCTCCTTGCTATCCTGTGATATGTATACAAGTCTACCTCCAGAAATTATTCCTAAGGCTACAAAGTTCCAAAATCCACTTATTCCTGTCAAAAATTCTTCACTGTTTCAAGCCCTTATATTAATTTTTTTTTTGGTTGTGAACATCGTTCTTCTTGTTGAGAGAAGATAAAAGAGAAAAGCAACAACTCATTAGGAATGGTCTGTGATAGGAATTGTTATTTGAGTCAAGTCTTCATGAGAACTAGGGTTTTTTAGTATATTTATCAAAAGTCTAAGTAATAACTTAGCTTTTAGGATTTAAGTACTAGTCAATCAAACATAAGTGTTTTCTCTGTGTCATGTATTGTTTTAGGTTCCAAGCATAGAAGTCTCTGCCCTTAAAGGCATAACAATGGGAGCACATGACACAAGTAAAATGAGTAGTGGCCAGGAAATATAGTTTTGATCAGGGCAGTAACACTCATGTTGAGTGAACTCACAGAATAGTTGACCATTACATCATTTCTAGTACCAATAGTAATACTTATTACCACAGCAAGAGGACAAAATAAAATGTGGAGGTATAGGAGACAGCCTGAATGATTTATGACCATTGTGGATGGTTATCTGTGACATGAAGCAAAGTCTATCTGATTAAGTAAGTGGGTTAATTTTCATTTTCACACCTTCCAATTAGGACAGGTCAGTCCTAGCAGGAATCTGAAAGCTGAGTGGATTTATTCACTCTGGACATGGTTTGAGAGTTATGAATCTTCAAGATCATTGTTATCAGTAGGAAAAAGGAAAATAATGGCAGGAAAATGGTAAGATGTCCATGCTAAATAAGGTGTTGGCTTTCATGAACACAGTTTTTCTTGAAACTACTTTAATTACTACGGAGGAAGGTCAGTGTCTTTGATTGTAAGGCACTGATCTGAGTTTGGAGATAGAATTTATATCCTAAAGTCTCTTATTCTAATTAAAACAAAGTAGATTGTATATGACAAACACAAGTATTGCACAACGTAAATAATTTTTTGCTTGTGTGCATGTGTATATGTATACAAATATATAATACACATATATATTCATATATATTGAATTATATATGTAACTCTACTCCATATATGTTATACACAGCAATTATTGCTGCATATATTTATATAATATGTAAACATATAGTTGAAGTCAAAAATCTATAGTAAACTATAATGAAACAGTACTGGTTATTATTTAGCCTTGAAAATTTGTCCTTTCCAACTTGGTCATTGTGACTGAATTTTTTTCTCAATTCTCTTTCCCCAGGCTTAATTTGTTTTCCTCACACCAGGTACTTTTCAGAATAATACAAATAGTTGAAAGTTAGAAATGTTTTCTTTTTAAAAAAAAAATACATTTTGTACTTGACATGGAAAGTCTCTGAGCAGAATGGGACAATGGAAATGCACCAGGTTTTATGAGGACATTTGTTTCATATTCCAAACCTAAGCAAAATATTTAGACTTGACAATTACATATCTATGTATATTATGTATGTATATATACATATATATGTGGATATAGCTTAGACATCTATGCATATCTATCTATTTATATCCCTCTATCATTATCTACATATATATGAACACATTTATGTCATATAGAATACATAGGTTAGACAGACATATACATAAATGTATTCACATACGTATATGCATATGTGTACTTTTTGTTTTCTCTGCAAAAGTTTGACATGAAATATCAGGTGTTCCTCCTGAGCATGCATTGTTATGAGCTCATTGATAGTTCTTCCCTGAAGTATTCAATCTCATTGAATTTTGAGTATCAGCTATGACTGCCTTCATATATTGACCTTCACATATTGCCTATTTCCAGCATTAATCTTCAATGTCCATTTTGTAAATGTGAGGGGAAATATTAGAATTATTTTGATTTATATTTCTCCTGAGTAAGTTGTTTGGAATATACTTCATTAGTTCATGTTGATTCAGCTAAAAACTTCTCTCTTATGTACTTTAAACATGTCTATCAGGGAAACTTCCTATATTTATCTAAATCAATGCATACATATATATGTATACACATGCACACACAAATACCTACATATATTATATTTGATGCAGTTATATTCTCTAACCCTCCTCCATTAATACAAATTTTTCCAATCTTCATTAATTATGATCATATAAAAGTTTTCTTAATTTCACAGTAAAAAAAAAATTATACTTTTTCTTATTTCTGCTATATTTCTTAAGAAATTCCTCCTAGGAGGGAAAGCAATAAATTGGGAAATCATCTTTACATTTAAGGGCTCTGATAAAGGCCTCATTTCTAAAATATATAGAGAATTGTCTCATATTTATAAGAATTCAAGCCATTCTCCAATTGATAAATGGTCAAAGGATATGAACAGACAATTTTCAGATGAGGAAATTAAAAATTTTCTAGTCATATGAAAAGGTGCTCCAAATCACTATTGATCAAAGAAATGCAAATTAAGACAACTCTGAGATACCACTACACACCTGTCAGATTGGCTAAGATGATAGGAAAAGATAATGATGAATGTTGGAGGGGATGTGGGAAAACTGGGACACTGATGCATTATTGGTGAACTGTGAATGGATCCAAACATTCTGGAGAGCAATTTGGAGCTATGTTCAAAAAGTTGTCAAACTGTGCATACCCTTTGACCAGCAGTGTTTCTATTGGGCTTATATCCCAAAGAAATCTTAAAGGAAGGAAAGGGCCCCACCTGTGCAAGAATGTTTGTGGCAGCCCTTTTTATAGTGGCTAGAAACTGGAAACTGAATGGATGCCCATCAATTGGAGAATGGCTAAACAAATTATGGTATATGAATGTTATGGAATATTATTGCTCTGTAAGAAACGACCAGCAGGACAATTTTAGAGAGGCCTGGAGAGACTTGCATGAACTGATGCTGAGTGAAATGAGCAGAACCAGGAGATCATTATACACGGCAACAATACTATATGAGGATCAGTTATAAGGGACATGACTCTCTTCAACAATGAAATGTTTCAAACCAGTTCCAATTGTTCAGTGAAGAAAGCCATATACACCCAGAGAGAGGGATGTGAAGTGTGGACCACAACATAACATTTTCATGCTTTCTATTGATGTTTGCTTGTATTGTGTTTCCTTTCTCAGATTTTTTTCTTGTAGATATGATTGTTCTTGCACAGCAAGGTAAGTGTGGAAATATGTATACATATATTCAATTTGTCAAATATTTTGACATAATTAACATGACTTACTGCCATCTAGGGGAGGGGTGGAGACTGGGGGGGGAAATTTGTAACAGAAAGCTTTGTAAGGATCAATGTTGAAGAATTACCGATACATATGTTTTGCAAATAAAAAGCTTTAATGAAAAAAAAGAGAATTCTTTCCTAGATACATTCAGAGTAAAGTTTTTAAAAAGGCTGAAGCATAATATATTTTGCTTCAGCCAAAGTAAAAAAAAAAGCAGGAATATTAATACTGATTTCACAGCAAGAAAAAATAGATTTAAGTAAAAGATATAAGAAATGAAACTACATCTTGTTAAAAAGTGTACAATCAATAATGAAAGAAATTTCAAAACCAAAAATATATGCACCAAATAATATAGTATTCAGATTCTTAGAGCAGAAGTTAAGTTACAAGGAGAAATGGAAAGCAAAACTACATTAGTAGGGAATCTCAACCTCCCTCTGTTAGATAAATCTAACAACAAAAGAAAAAAGAAAAAAAGTTAAGGAGGTGAATAAATTTTAGAAAAGTGAAATATGATAGGCCTATGAAGAAATCTGAATGAGGCTGGAAAAGAATAAATCATTGTGAGGGTACATGGCACCCTCACAAAAATTAACCACACATTTGAGAGTAAAAATCTCACAATGAATGGCAGAAAGACAGAAATAATAAGTTCATCCTTTCTCAGATTATGATGCAATAAAATTTACATGGGAAACTAGATCAAAATTATTGGAAATTAAATAATTAAATGCTAAGGAATGAGAGGGTAAAATAATAAATCATAGAAGCAATCAATAACTTCATTCAAGACAATGACAATAATTAAGACAACATAAAACTTTTGAAATTTCCCTTAAAAACTACTTTGGCTACATTCCGTATTTCTAGATGTTTACGTAAATAAAATAGAAAAAGAAAAGATCAATGAATTGGGCATTCAATTGAAAAAGCTAGAAAAAGAACAAATTAAAAATCCTCAATTAAATAGTAATAGAAATTCTGAAAATCAAAGGGGATTAATAAAATTGAAAGAAAATGATTGAATTAAAAAAACAAATTTCATTTTATTAAAAAAAAATCGATAGAACTTTGGTTAACTTGATTATAAAAGGAAAGAAAACCAAATTACCAGTATCAAAAATGAAAATGGTGAACTTACCACTAATGAATAGAAAATTAAAACAATAATTAGTAACTATTTTACCAAATTGCATGCCAAAAAATTTGATAATCTAGGTGAAATGGATGAATTATTTACAAAAATATCCATTTGCCAGATTAATGGATATGGAAATAAGTTATGTTATCTAGTGCCATTTTAGAAAAAAGAAATTGAACAAGTCATTAATGAGCTCCCTAAGGAAAAATTTCCAAAGCCATGTGTATTTATGAGTGAATTTTACCAAATATTTAAAAAATAATCAATTTCAATGCTATATAAGCTGTTTGGATGAATAGGGGAAGGATTCCTAAATTCCTTTTATGGCACAGACATGGTATTGATACTTAAATCAAAGAGAGGTCAAAATAGAGAATTATAGACCAATTTCCCAATGAATATTGATGCATAAAATTTTAAATATATTAGCAAAGACATTACAGCAACTTGTCACTGTGATAATATGTTACAATCTAGTGAGATTTATTTCAGGAATGCACAACTGGTTCAACATGAGTATAATTTACCATATCAATTATCAAATTAAGATATGACGTTTCAATAGATGCAGAAAAAGCATTTGACAAAATACAACACCTATTCCTAATAAAAATACTAGAAAGCACAGGAATAAATGGAGCTTTCCTTTAAATGATAAATAGCATCTATCTAAAACCATCAGCAAATATTATATGTAATGGGGACAAACTAGAAGCATCCCTAATAAAATCAGGACTGGGACAAGGTTGCCCATTATCAATATTATTCAATATTGTACTAGTATTAGCTTTCAAAATAAGAGAAGAAAAAGAAATGGAAGGATTTAGAATGGGTGGTGAGGAAATAAAACTTATCATTCTTTGCATATATGATGGTATACTTTAAGGATCCTAGAGAATTAATTAAAAAACTACTAGAAACACAACTTTAGCAAACTTGCAGGTTACAAAATAAATTCACATAAATCATCAGCATTTCTGTTACCTACAAAGCCCAATACTAATAGATAGAAAAAAATTAAGATAATTGTAGATGATATGAAAGTATTTGAGAATCTATAAAGACAAAACCAGGAACTACATGAACACAATTACAAAACACTCTTCACACAAATAAAATTAGATCTAATCAACTGAAAGTATATAAATAACAAAATTTACCTGAAAAAAAGGTGAATTGCAAACAAAGAATCGGAAAATAAGTAGATGCCCATCAAATGAGGAATGTCTGTGTAAATTGTAGTATATGACTATAATGGAATGTTATTGTTTTATAAAAAATAATGAACAAGCTGATTTTAGAAAGGCCTGGAAATATTTACATGAACTGATGATGAGAGAAACAAGCAGAACTACAAATACATTGTCCACAATGATAATAAAAATATGCGAAGATCAATTATGAAAGACTTGGTTCTTTTCAGTGATTCAGCATTCCAAAGCCATTCCAAAAGATTTTGGACAGAAAATGCTATCTGCATCCAGAAAAAGAATTAAGGAAACAATATAAATCAACACATGCTATGTTCACTTCTTTTTTTTTCTTTTTTTTTATCTTTCCCATATTTTTCTCTTTTGCTCTTATTTTTCTCTCACAACATGAAGTTATTGTATTAAAATAAATTCTTAAAAATAATAAAATCATTTGGTACTAACTATAAAATAGGTAGTGGATAAGTAGAATACATTAGATTCACAAAACACAATAGTCAATGCCTATATTATTCCTGGTATTTTGATAAATACAAGGACTCTAGCTTCAGGGATAAGAACTCACTTTTTTGCAAAAAAAAAATTGCTGAGAATACTGGAAAATTGTATGGCAGAAACTAAGTAGTTATCAACATCTAACAGTCGTACTGATATAATCATTCTGGAGAGCAATGGATTATGTGCAAAGGGCTATCAAACTGTACATACATTTTGACCCGCCAGTCTCCTTGATGATGTGTTTTCCAAAGAGAAAAAAAAAAAGGAAAAAGGACCAACATGTTTGCAAAAATATAGCAGTCCTTTTCATAGTGAAAAAGAACTGGAAACTGAGGGGATGTCCATCAGTTGAGAAATGGCTGAATAAGTTATGGTATATAAATATAATGGAATATTATTCTATAAGAAATGCTCAGCAGGAATATATGAAAGATATGGAGAAACTTGCATGAACTGATGCTAAGTGAAGTAAGCAGTGCCAAAGGAACATTGTACACAGCAGCAACAAGATCAACTGCTATGGACTTGGTTCTTTTCAACAGTGAGGTGATTCAGGCCAATTACAATAGAAATGATAGAGAGAGCCATCTGCATCCAGAGAGAGAACTGTGGGGAATGAATGTGGATAACATCGTATTTTCACTTTTTGTTGTGTTTTTTTTTATCTGATTTTTCTTATGCAGATGAATGTGGAGATGTTTGAAAGAATTAGACATGTTTAACCTATATTGGACTTCTTGCTGTCTAAAGGAGAAGGGAAGTGGGGAGAGAGAGAAGGTAAAAAATATGGAACATAAAATTTTGCAAGGGTGAATGTTGAAATCTTTTCATGTATTTTGAAAAATAGCTATTATAAAAAAAATCTAACACTAGAAGTTAAGATCAAAATGGGTTCATGATTTAGACATAAAAGGTAATACTATAAAAAAATTAGGAGAAGGGATAGTCTAATTCAGATTTGTGGAGAAAGGAAGAATTTACAGTAAAAAGCCTAGGGAACATTATGAAATACAAAATGGATAATTTTGATTAAATTAAATTTTTGCACAAAGAAAACCAATGCAGCTAAGATTAGAAAGAAAGCAGAAAGCTGGGGAATAAAGTTATAGCTAATGTTTCTGATAAAGACCTTATTTCTAAAATATATAAAGAATTGACTCAAATTTTAAGAATTCTAGTCTTTCTTCAGAGAGAGCTGAATGTGAATGAAAGCATAGTATTTTAAGCTTTTTTGCTTGCCTTTTCTTCCCTCTTGTTGTTTCTCCTTTAGATCAGATTTTTCTTGTCCAGGACGACAAATATATATTTGTAAGAATTGCATATGTTTAACTTATATTGTACTTCTTGGGAAGGGGGAAGTGGGAAGAGAGATAGAAAAATTTGGAACACGAGGTTTTGCAAATGTGAATGTTAAGAACTATCTATGCATGTATTTGGAAAAATAAAATACTTTCAAAATCATAATATCTTGAGTATACTGGCAAATGTTTAACAAATAACTCTTTGGGGTAAAATATATACACAACATGAAAAAAAGTTTTCCTCCTAGTCAAAAATAAGGAAAATATCTGATCTTTTTTTAAAATCCTCTGAGTAATTGAGTTGTTGTGTTTAGTGATATTATGTTGAGCTGAAAAACCTCAAATGCATTAAATATGTGTATAGTATTATGAAATATCAACATATTTTATATTTTATTATCATAGACTTCTCTGGTTCAAAAAGACAGCCAAAAATTTTATATGGATTTCCAGATATAAGGGATACTATGCCCCCAAACCCTGAAATGTGGAATAGATAATGACAGGTGCTTAATAAATGTTTGTTGATATGGGAAAAATAAAATAAATTAGAACGCTCTGCATTAAGATATGCATTCAGATGCCATAATTCTTTCTCTGGATATTTTTTTCCATCACAAGTCCCTTGGAATTGCTTTGATCATTGTATTGCTAAGAGCAACTAAGTCTATCAAAATTAATCATTGCACAATATTTCTGTTAACCATGTTTAATATTAAGATTTTGCTCACTTCATTTAGAATCAGTTCAAGTAAGTTTTTCTAGGTTTATTTGTTTTTTTTGTTTTTTCCCTGAAATCTGCCTGCTCATCATTTCTTATAGGACAGTCATATTCATTACATTGAAATATCACAGCTTCAGCAATTTCCCAATTGATGGGCATCCTCTCAGTTTCCAATTCTTGTCTACCACAAAAAGAGCTGCTATAAGTATTTTTGCACAAATCAGTTCTTTTTCCATTTTTATGATCTTTAATAGTGTTGCTGCTAGATCAAAGAGTCTGCCCAATTTTATAGTTATTTGGGCATAGTTCCAAATTGTTCTCCAGAATTGTTGGATCAGTTCAAAATTTCAACAAATTTATTATTATCAGTGTTACAATTTTCCAACATCTCTTCCAACATTTTTCATTTTTCCTTTTTTGTTACATTAACTAATCCAATAGGTATGAGGTGGTGCCTCAGAATTTGTATTTTGTGTTTTTTTAATCAATAGTGATTTAGACTATATTTTTCACATGACTATGGATATCTTTCTTCATCTGAAAACTTCCCACTTATATCCTTTGAACCTTTATCAGTTGAATTATGACTTGTATTCTTAATACATTTGACTCAGTTCTCTATTTTAGAATTGAGACCTTTATCAGAACCACTGGCTGTAAAAATTGTTTTCCATCTTACTCTTTTTCTAATTTTGGTTGTATTGATTTTGTTTGTGCCCCCCCCAAATAATGTAATCAAAACTATTCATTTTGCATTTTATTATATTTTCTATCTCTTGTTTGTTCATAAATTCTTTTCCATATCTCTGACTGGCAAACTAATCTTTGCTCTCCTAATTTGTTTATTATGTCTGATTATTATTATGTCTGATCCTTTACCTATTTCATCTTATGTTAGCAAATGCCTAGTTTATCAAATATTTTCAGGTATTCCCAGTAATTTTTGTCAAATAATGAGTTTTTATTCAAGAAGCTAGAGTATTTAGGTTTTTCAATTAGATTACTGTAGTCTTTACTACTGTTTCTTTTATATCTGTGATATTCCACTGTTAAGACCATTCTGTTTCTTAGCCAGTACCAAATAGTTTTGACGATTGCCACTTTTCTACAGTGTCCATTTCAATAATACAGTTTTAGATATGGTAGAAGTAGGCCACATTTTTTTGCATTTGTTTTTCATTAATTCCCTTGATATTCCTTACCTTTTCTTGTAGATAAATTATTATTTTTGTAGCTCTATAAAATATTGCTTTATACAGCTGTCTGTCTCTATATGTATATATAGATATGTGTGTATGTGTGTGTGTGTGTGTGTGTGTATGTGTGTGTATAATATAAAACCAAATTGATTGGTTTGGTAGTGATTGAATTTATTTAGGTGTAATTATTTCTTTTATATTAGCTTGGACTACCCATGAGTAATTGATTTTTTTTCAGTTGTTTATATCAGACTATTTGTGTGATATTTTGTAATTGTGTTCATATAATTCCCTGTGTTTGTTTTGGCAGGTAGAGTCCCAAATATTTTATATCATCTACAGTTATTTTTAAATGGATTTTCTCTATCTTATTTCTTGGCTTTGTTGGTAATTATAGAATTGCTAATTATTTTTGTGGGTTTGCTTTATATCCTGCAATTTTGCTAAAGTTGTTTTAAGTACTTTTAGTTGATTCTCTAGAATTCTCTAAATGTGTCATATCATCTGCAAAGAGTGATAGTTTTGTTTCCTTATTGCCTATTCTAATTCCTTTGATTTCTTTATCTTTTATTTCTAAAGCTAACATTTATAATATTGAATATGATAATGAGCATCCCTGTTTCACCCATGATCTTATTGGGAAGGCTTCTAGCTTATTCCTGCTACAAATAATGCTTCCTGATAGTTGTAGATAGATACTACTTATCATTTTTAGTCAAACTCAATTTATTCCTATGCTCTGTAGTGTTTTTAGTATGAATGAGTTCTATATTTTGCCCAAAGCTTTTTCTGCATCTATTGATATAGTCACATGATATCTGTTAGTTTTCTTATTGATATGGTCCATTATGCTGATAGTTTGCCTAATATTGAACTAGTCATGCATTCATAGGATAAATCCCACCTGGAAATAATGTATTATTCTTCTGATAAATAGCTGTAAGGTTTTTGCTAATAATTTAAATTTTTTGTATCTATATTCATTAGGGAAATTGGTCCAGTTTTTTTTTTCTTTACTTTCACTTTCTGGTTTAGGTATCATTTACCACCATTAGTGTCAAAAAAGGAATTTAGTAGGACTTCACCTATTTTTTTCAAATAGTTTATAGTATTGGAGCTAATTTTTCTTAACAGGTTTGGTAGAATACACTTTTGGCTCCGGACATTTTTTCTTAGGGAATTTGTTGGCTTGCTCAATATTTTTTTTTCTAAAATGCACCTGAGTATTTTATTTCCTGTTTCGTTAATCTGGACAGTTTATAGTTTTTGTAAATATTATCCATTTTACTTAGATGATCAGATTTATTGGCATACAATTAGACTTTTAATTGCTTTAATTTTCCCCTCATTGCTGGTGAATTTACTCTTTTCATTTTTTGATACTAGTAATTTGGTTGTCTTTTTTCTAATCAAATTAAGCAAAAATTATCTATTTTATTAGTTTTTTCATAAAATCAGTTTTTAATTTTATTAGTTTGCCAGTTTTTAATTTTATTATTTTTCAACATCAAATTTCAATTTGGTATTTAATTTTGGATTTTAATTTTTTCCCTCTCTTTTTTTAAAGTTCCATGACCAATTCATTTATCTCTTTATTTTATTCATATAAGCATTGAGATATAAAATTTCCCCTAAGGATTACTTTGGCTGCAATGCCCTAAGTTTTCATATGTTGTCAAACCATTGTCGTTCTTTTGGATGAAGTTATTGTTTCTATGACTTCTTTTACCCACTCTTTAAGATCAGATTGTTTTTTCAATTAGTTTTTAGTTGCATTCGCCTCTGTGGTTTCTCATTTATTTTGTGATTAGGGGGAGGTTGAGGTCCTCTATTAGAATATTTTTTTCTATTTCTTCCTGCAACTCATAACATCTTGTAACAATCTTTCTTCTAAGTATAATCTTGATCTCTATTTCCTCCTGTAATTTCTATAATTTTCTGTAACATAACATCCCTAAGAATTTGGGTGCTATACAACTTGGTTCATATGTGTTTAGCATTAATACTACTTCATTGCCTATCATAACTTTTGTAGAAATCTTAGTCGAGTCTTGGGCATGCCTTTGTATAAATTTCTTTGCTGAGGACTTTGGAATGCACTTCTAGCTATTTGATAAATCTCAAGAAGCATTAGGAGGATTGGCCATCTTCCTAGCAATATCTTTCATGGCAGGCCTATTAACTCCAGAAATGTGGCCACTTCCTGGAATAAACACAATCATTTTAAAGGAATAAACTAATATTCTCTTTTTCAGACCTCCTGCAATAGAGCATCCTTAGACCTAAGAGGGGCTGCTCTGTCTCAAGGGTCATGTATCAATTGAATATTGAGTGTAGTGTTTTGTTCTTAGCCTATAAAAACTGAACTCAAGAGAATTGGTACCACTTGCCTAACACTGTTTCCCACTCAAGACTCTGGATACCTGTAGCTTAGGTTCTCCCAGGTGTTAGAATTCATCTGTTGGTGCTTCTTCTTAGTGGTGAAGATATTGTATGTTTGTTGTCTGTTGTCTGTTTCTTATATTGCCTTATTGATCACCCTGTCCTAATAGTGTATTTTTAAACTATGTTTCCTCTTTTTCTTATATATTGTTTAAATTAAGATTATGAGCAGTAATAACCTGCTATTTTCTCAGTCTTTAAGACTTATGTTTGTTGAATGTGAAATCCTCTGAAGCTAGGTTAATAATACAACTTTCAGTAAGATGTAGTTACCTTGTCTCTTTTAAATATATTTTTGATTTTGCTTGGTCTGAGATCAGAATTGCTACCCACTTTTTTTTTTAGATTTCAGCTGAAGCTTAATAAATTCTACTCCAGTCTTTTATCTTTATTCCATGTGTATCTCTCTATTTCCAATGTGTTTCTTGTAAACATATTTTAAGATATTGGTTTTTAATCCACTCTGCTATCCACTTCTATTTTGGGAGAGAATTCATCCTATTCATATTTTCGAATATTACTATTAGCATTGAATTTCCGTTGATCTATATTTTTCTCCCTTTTACCCTGTCCCTGACTACCACTTCAATATCCTCTCTCTTCTATCAGCTTCTTTCCTTTTACCCCCTACTCCCTCTTTCCCCTTTTACTTCCCTTAAGGGCAAGATAAAATTTCATATCCAACTGAATGTATCCGTTGTTCCCTCTTTGAGCCCAATCTGATGAGAGTAAGGTTCTAAGAATGCTCATTTTCTCCCTTTTTCTCTACCATTATAGGTCTTCTGTACCTCTTAATAAAATTAACTTTTTGTCTCACCCTTTCCTTTTCTCCCAATATAATTATTTTTGATTTTTTTTATATCACCACATCAAAGTTTTCTTATAGCCATGCCCTTGTCTATTCATATTCCCAATTTCCTTAATAAAGATAAAGCTTTCAATAGTGACAAACATCATCTTTCCATGTTGGAATGTTTTAAACAAGTTAATTATATTGAATAACATTTTTTTTGTTTCGTTTTGATTTTTCTTTCTTGTTTACCTTTTTAGACTTCTATCTTGTATTTAAGTAAATTTTCGATTCAGCTCTGTTTTTTTCAACCGGTAAGTTGAAAGTCCACTATTTCACTGAATATGCATCTTTCCAACTAAAAGATTATGCTTAATTTTGCTGAGTACTTAATTTATTTTATTTTATTTTTAAATTTGTTTTTAAGTTTAACGGTTTTTCTCAGTTACATGTAAAAGCAATTTTAACATGCCCCCTTTTAAAATTTTTGAGTTTCAGATTCTCTCCCATCCCCACTGTTGAGAAAACAATTTAATATAGATTATACATGTGTACTTATGCAAAACACATTTCCATATAACTCATGCCATTAAGAAAACACAAAACAAAAATAACAAGAAAAAACAAAATAATGAGAAAGTATTTTTCGAGGTGCATTTAGCCTCTACCACTTTTTTTCTCTTTCATTCTAAGTCCTTCAAAATTGTCTTGTATTGTTTTATTTTGTTTTTTAAAGTGTCAGAGATGGGTAGTTTACTATTTGTATCCTTAAAGTATCCAGAGAGAATAATTTTATACATATATATATATGTATATATAGATACACACACACACACACACACACACACACACACACACACACACATATATATATATATATACATATATATAGTTTTTGCTGAAGCAAATGAGGTTAAGTGACTTGCCCAGGGTCACACAGCTAGGAAGTGTTAAGTGCCTCAGAGCAGATTTGAACTTGGGTCTTCCTGACTTCAGGGCTGGTGCTCTATCCACTGTGCCACCAAACTGCCCCCATCATGATTTAATAGCATTAGATTTTAGGATTTTAAATACTTCAGCTGAAATTCCATCACTTCCACTAATCTTGTTAGTAAAGCCCACATTGACTAAGACCCACTTAACTTCATTGTCCTGGATGTCTAATTCTAGATCAGTAATGATTCCAACAGTTATTGGTGAAGTTACAATCTTTCTAAAATAGTTTTTATGCATTCTATTTTTTTATTTTTATTGAAGTTTTTTATTTCTATAACATATGTATGGGAAGTTCCCCAGGATTGATCTATACAAAGCTTTCCATTACACATTTTACCCCCAGTCCCCTCCCCTCCCCTAGATGGCAGGAAGTCCACTACATGTTAATAATGTTGAAATACTTGACAAGTTGTGCAAGAAAAATCCGATCCACGAGAAAAAAAAAAAGAAAATCAGAGAAAGGAAACACAATGCAAGCAAACATGTATAGAAGGCATGAAAATGTTACGTTGTGGCCCATATTTCATATCCCTCTCTCTGGGTGTATATGGTTTTCTTCAGTGAACAATTGGAACTGGTTTGAGACAATTCTTTGTTGCAGAGAGCCATGTCCATCAGAATTGATTGATCATCATGTAATACTGTTGTTGCTGTGTATGATGATCTCCTGGTTCTGCTCGTTTCCCTCAGCATCAGTTCATGCAAGTCTCTCTAGGCCTCTCTGAAATCGTCCTGCTGGTCATTTCTTAGAGAGCAATAATATTCGATAACATTCATATACCATAATTTATTCAGCCACTCTCCAATTGATAGGCATCCATTCAGTTTCCAGTTTCTAGCCACTACAAAAAGGGCTTCCACAAACATTCTTGCACATGTGGGCCCCTTTCCCTCCTCTAAGATCTCTTTGGGATATAGGCCCAATAGAAACACTGTTGGGTCAAAGGGTATACACAGTTTGATAACTTTTTGAGCATAGCTCCAAATTACTCTCCAGAATGGTTGGATCCGTTGACAGTTCCACCAACAATGCATTAGTGTCCCAGTTTTCCCACATCCCCTCCAACATTCAATGTTATCATTTCCTCTCATTTTAGCCAATCTGACAGGTGTGTAGTGGTGCCTCAGAGTTGTCTTAATTTGCATTTCTCTGATAAATAGTGATTTGGAGCAACTTTTCAGACGATTAGAGATGGTTTTAATTTCATCATCTGAAAATTGTCTATTCATATCCCTTGACCACTTATCTATTGAAGACTGGCCTGAATTCTTATATATATGAGACAATTCTCTATATACTTTAGAAATGAGGCCTTTATCAGAATCATTAAATGTAAAGATGATTTCCCAATTTGATGCTTCCCTCCTAATCTTGTCTGCATTTGTTTTATTTGTACAGAAATTTTTTTAACTTAATATAATCAAAACTATCCACCTGGTATTCAATTAAGAGTTCCAGATCTTCTTTGGATATAAATTTATTCCATCTCCACAGGTCTGAGAGGTAAACTATATTAGATTCCTCTGGTTTGCTTACAAAATCACTTTTTATATCTATATATTGAAGCCATTTAGATGTTATCTTGGTATGTGGTGTTAGGTATGGGTCAAGCCCTGATTTCTTCCACACTACTTTCCAATTTTCTCAGCAGTTTTTGCCGAATAGTGAGTACTTATCCAAAAAGCTTGGGTCTTTGGGTTTATCAAAAACTAAATTGTTAAGGTTATTGCCTAGATTATCCTGATAACCTATTCTATGCCACTGATCGACTGCTCTATTTCTTAGCCAGTACCAAATGGTTTTGATGACCGCTGCTTTATAATATAGTTTTAGATCTGGTACAGCAAGGCCACTTTCATCTGCCTTTTTTTTTCATTAATTCCCTTGAAATTCTTGACCTTTTGTTCTTCCGAATGAACTTTGCTACTATTTTTTCTAGATCTGTAAAATAATTTCTTGGGAGTTTGATTGGTATGGCACTAAATAAGTAGATTAGTTTGGGTAGTATTGTCATTTTATTATGTTCGCTCTGCCTACCCATGACCACTTAATGTTTTTCCCATTGATTAGGTCTGATTTTATTTGTGTGGAAAGTGTTTTGTAGTTTAGTTCATATAGTTTCTGACTTTTCCTTGGCAGATAGATTCCCAAATATTTTATCCATTCATCCGTTATTTGGAATGGAATTTCTTTTTGAATCTTTTGCTGCAGAATTTTGTTGGTAAAATATAAAAATGTCGATGATTTATGTGGATTAATTTTGAATCCTGCAACTTTGATAAAGTTGTGAATTATTTCTAGTAGTTTTTTAGTTGAGTCTCTAGGGTTGTCTAAGTATACCATCATATCATCTGCAAAGAGTGATAATTTGGTTGCTTCATTACCTACTCTGATTCCTTTTACCTCTTTTTCTTCTCTTATTGACAAAGCTAACATTTCTAATACAATATTAAATAGTAATGGTGACAGTGGGAAGCCTTGTTTCACTCTTGATCTTAATGGGAATGGTTTTAGTTTGTCTCCATTACATATGATGCTTGCTGATGGTTTTAAATAGATGCTATTGATCATTTTAGGGAAAAGCCCATTTATTCCCGTACTCCCTAGTGTTTTTAATAGGAAATGGTGTTGGATTTTATCAAATGCTTTTTCTGCATCTATTGAGATAATCATATGGTTTTTGTTAGTTTGGTTATTAATATAATTAATTATGCTGATAGTTTTCCTAATATTGAACCAGCCCTGCAACCCTGGTATAAATCCTACTTGGTCATTGTGTACTATCCTGGGGATGACTTTCTGTAATCTCATTGCTAATATCTTATTTAAAATTTTTGCGTCTATATTCATTAGGGAAATTGGTCTATAGTTTTCTTTCTCTGTTTTCACCCTACCTGGTTTAGCTATCAGCACCATATCAGTCTCCTAGAAAGATTCTGGCAGTATACCTTCTTTCCCTATTTTCTCAAATAATTTGTGTAGTATTGCAATTAATTGTTCTTTGAATGCTTGGTAGAATTCACATGTAAATCCATCTGGCCCTGGAGATTTTTTCTTAGGGAGTTGGTTAACAGCTTGTTCTATTTCTTTTTCTAATATGGGGCTATTTAAATAATTTATATCCTCTTCTGTTAACCTGGGCAATCTATATTTTTGTAGATATTCCTCCATTTCATTTACATTATCAAACTTACTGGCATTAAGTTGGGCAAAGTAACTCCTAATTATTGCTCTAATTTCCTTTTCATTGGAGGAAAGTTCTCCCTTATCATTCCTGAGACTCACAATTTGATTTTCCTCTTTCCTTTTTCTTATCAAATTAACTAAACGCTTATCTATTTTGTTGGTTTTTTTCATAGAACCAACTCTTAGTTTCATTTATTAATTCAATAGTTTTCTTATTTTCAATTTTATTAATTTCTCCTTTTATTTTTAGAATTTCCAATTTGGTATTTGAGGGTTTTTAATTTGTTCTTTTTCTAGTTTTTTTAATAATAAGCCCAATTCATTGATCTTTATTTTATGCAAGTAAGCATCTAGAGATATAAAATTGCCCCTTATAACTGCTTTTGCCGTATCCCACAAATTTTGGTACGTTGTCTCCTTATTGTCATTCTCCTGGATGAAAAGATTGTGTCTATGATTTGCTCTTTCACCCATTCATTGTTCAGGATTAGATTATTTAATTTCCAATTAACTTTTGGCCTATTTTCTCCTGGTCTTATATTGCATGTGATTTTTATTGCATCATGATCTGAAAAAGATGCATTTATTAATTCTGCCTTTCTGCATTTGATTTTGAGGTTTTTATGCCCTAACACATGGTCAATTTTTGTATAGGTTCCATGGACTGCTGAGAAAAAAGCAAACTCCCTACTGTCTCCATTCAACTTTCTCCATAGATCTATCATATCTAAATTTTCTAACAATTGATTTACCTCCCTAGTTTCTTTCTTGTTTATATTGTGGTTTGACTTATCTAATTCTGAGAGAGCAAGGTTGAGATCCCCCAGTAGTATAGTTTGGCTATCTATTTCTTCTTGCATCTCTCTTAATTTCTCCCCTGGGAATTTGGATGCTATTGCACTTGGTGCGTATATATTTAGTATTGATATTGCTACATTATCTATGGTATCTTTTAATAAAAATATAGTTTCCTTCCTTATCTCTTTTGATTAGATCTATCTTGGCTTTTACTTGATTTGTGATAAGGATGGCTACCCCTGTTTTTTTTTTTTTTGTTCACCTGAAGCATAATAGGTTCTGCTCCAGCCTTTTACCTTTATCCTATATGTGTCACTATGTTTTAGATGTGTTTCGTGTAGACAACATATTGTGGGATTCTGGTTTTTAATCCAGTCTGCTATCTGCTTCCGCTTTATGGGAGAGTTCATCCCATTCACATTCACAGTTAGAATAACTAATTCTTCATTTCCTGCCATCTTATTTACCCAAGTTATGTTTTTCCCGTTCCTTTCCCCTTTCTCCCTCCCCCCCTCCTCAGTACTTTGCTTTTGATGACCCCCCTCCCCCAAACAATCCTCCACCCTTTAGATCACCTTCCCCCCTTTTTTACTCCTTTCCCCTGATTCTTCTATTTTCCCTTCTATTAGTTTATCCCTTTCTTTTCCTCCTTTCCCTCCCACTTCCCTCTAGCAACACACAAGTTTCTCTGTGAAATCAAGTGTCTGATATACACTTTTCGAACCCAACCTGATGAGAGTAAGATTTACACAATACTCATCTCCCTCCCCTCTTTCTCTCACTTATATTAGGTTTTCTTTGCCTCTTCAAGACATTTTACCTTGTTTTTACCTCCTTTTTTTAGATCTTATTTTACCATATTTTTTCCCTCTTTTCCCCAGTATGACAACCTTTCCCCCTCTAGTTTTCTTTTTCATATAATCCAAGTAATATTTGGTTAATTATACCCCCAAACTTTAAGTATCCCCATAGTAGAAATAAAGTTCTCAAGAGTCCTTTCCTTTTTACCTTTTTATGCATCTCTTGAGTTCTGTGTTTGGGTGTCGAATTTTTTGTTCAGATCCGGTCTTTTCATTAGAAATAGGTGAAATTCACCTATATCATTGAATCAACATCCTCTTCCCTGAAGGATAATGCTCATTCTACCTGGATAGGTTATTCTTGGCTGTAATCCAAGTTCCTTTGCCTTTCGGGATATCTGATTCCAGGCCCTTAGATCCTTCAGTGTGGAGGCTGACAGGTCACTGTGCAATTCTAATTATTGGTCCTCGGTATTTGAATTGTTTCTTTCTAGCTGCTAGCAGAATCTTTTCCTTGGTGCGATAGTCCTGAAATTTAGCCACGATATTCCTTGGGGTTTTAATTTTGGGTTCTCTTTCAGGAGGTGATCGGTGAATTCTTTCAATGGTGATTTTGCCTTCTGATTCTACAATCTCAGGGCAGTTTTCTTTGAGGATTGCCTGGAAGATAGTGTTTAGATTCTTTTTTTCATCATGGCTTTCAGAAAGTCCAATAATCCTTAGATTGTCTCTCCTAGATCTATTTTCCAAGTCAGTTGTTTTTCCTAGGAGATCTTTCATATTTCCTTCTAATTTTTCATTTTTTTTTGTTTTTTGTTTGATTGATTCTTGAAGTCTTATTGAGTCATTCACTTGCATTTGTTCAATTCTTATTTTTAAAGTGTTTTCTTCAGTTACCTTTTTAAGTTCCTTTTGTATCTGGCCAATTGAATTTTTTTGTTCATTTCACTCTTTTTCCACTACGCTAATTTTATTTTTCACTGCATTATTGTCTTTTTCCACTTCACTAATTCTATTTTTCAGTAAATTGGTGTCTTTTTCATATGTCTTTTGCAAGGCATTATATCCTTCTTGCAACATATTGTATCCTTCTTGCACTGATTTCAATTTATTTTCCCATTTATCCTCCAGCTCTTTGATGAGGTTCTTTAAGCAATCTTCCAGAAAGGCTTTTTGAAAAGGGGACCAGTGATGGTCCTTAATAACCTCCTCTGGGGTTTTGTCTAAAGGAACTTCAGGATCTGGGGTCATCCCTTCTTTCTCTCGATAGAAGCTGTCTATGGGGAGAGCTCTCTTTTGCTTCTTCATTTTTTTAGACAGCCTGGATGTCTCTTTAAGGCTTGGGGAAAAAAAAAAAAAAATGGCGGCTGAAGTTCTTTGCCCTGGGGCACTTTGGCGAATTAACTTAAAAGTGCTGGGCCATGGGGGCTAGGACTAAGTCGGAATTACTCCTTAAACAAAGCAAGTCTGCCAGAACACCTGCCCCCAATCAGGGCAGAGTGTCCCGAGTGCCTCAGATAAACTCCAGGTGTTTGGAGTTTGAAGTTTGGAGTTTGGAGTTTGGAGTTTCTGCCAGGATGAGCTGAGTCCCACCCTCACTTCTGGCCTACAACTGACTAAACTGTTTATTCCTCTGTCCCAGTTAAACACACCTGATATGAAGTTCTTCAGAAAGCAGTGTCCAAATATTTCTGGATTCATTGACTTGAAGATCAGTTCAGCCTTATTTTATTGTTGGTTTGAGAGAAGATTGGAGGAGGATGCAGAGAGTCACGTTTTTACTCCGCCATCTTGACTCGGCCCCCCGAAGCTTTTTATTTTCAAAACATGCAAAGATACTTTTTCACCATTGACTCTTGCAAAACCTTGTGTTCCAATTTCCACTGCTTCCATCCCCTCCCTTAGATGGCAAGTAATCCAATATATGTTAAACATGGTAAATATATAGGTAAATCCAATATAGACATACGTATGCATATAATTGTCATGCTGCACAAGAAAAATCAGATCAAAAAGGAAGAAAATGAACAAGAAAATAAATACAAGTAAACAACAACAAAACAGTGAAAATGTTATGTTGTGATCCACACTTAGTTCCCAGAGTCTTCTCCCTGGGTGTAGATGGCTCTCACCATAACAAGATCACTGGAACTGGCCTGAATCATTGTTGAGAAGTCATGTCCATCAGAATTGATTGTCGTTTAATATTGCTGATCTCGTAGTTCTGATCATTTCACTTAACATCAGTTCATGCAAGTCTCTCCCGGCCTCTCTGAAATCATCTTGCTGGTCGTTTCTTATAGAACAATAATATTTAATAACATTCATATACCATAATTTATTCAGCCACTCTCCAAGTGATGGGCATCCATTCAATTTCCAGTTTCTAGCCACTACAAAAAGGGCTGCCACAAACATTCTTGCACATGTGGGGCCCCTTCTTTCCTTTATGATTTCTTTGGGATATAGGCCCAATAGAAATGCTGCTGGGTCAAAGGGTATGCACAGTTTGATAGCCCTTTGGGAATAGTTCAAAAATACTCTGAAGAATGGTTGGATCAGTTCGCAACTCCCCCAAAATATAGTAGTTTCCCAGTTTCACCACATTCCCTCCAACATTCATCATTATATTTTCCTGTCACCTTAGCCAATCTGACAGGTGTGTAGTGGTACCTCAGAGTTGTCTTAATTTGCCTTTCTCTGATCAATAGTGATTTAGAGCAGTTTTTCATATGACTAGAAAAGATTTCAATTTCTTCATCTTAAAATTGTCTTCATATCCTTTGACCATTTATCAATTGAAGAATGACTTAAATTCTTATAAATTTACATGCCTTTTGTTCCTTTAATTTAGAAGCTTCTAACAATACTATATGATGATCAATTCTGAAGGACATGGCTCTCTTCAACAATGAAATGTTTCAAACCAATTCCAATTGTTGTGTGAAGAAAGCCATATATACCCAGAGAAAGGGATATGAAATGTGGACCACAACATAACATTTTCATGATCTCAGTTGATGTTTCCTTGCATTATGTTTCCCTTCTCAGATTTTTTTTTCTTGTCGATCTGACTTTTTTTTTTGCACGGCAAGATAACTGTAAAAATATGTATACATATTCAATTTATCAAGTATTTTAACATAATTAACATGTAGTAGGCTTCCTGCTGTCTAGGGGAGGGGTGGTGACTAGAGAAAAATTTGTAACAGAAAGCTTTGTAAGGGTCATTGTTGAAGGCTTACCCACACATATGTTTTGCAAATAAAAATCTTTAATAAAAAAGAAAAAGAAAAAAGCTAAATCCTGTGTAATCCTGACTGTGGTGGTTTCTTTATTGTTTTAATCGTTTCTTTCTGGCTGCTTGCAACTTTTTCTGCTTGACCTGATAATTCCAGAATCTGATTAATTCCTTGCATTTCTGGGTTTATTTTAGGAAGTGTTTGTTGGATTCTTTCAATGACTATTTAACCCTCTGCTTCTAGGATATCAGGGCAGTTTTCCTTGATAATTTTTTGAAAAATGTCATCCAGGCTCTATTTCTTGAATTATGACTTTCAGGTAGATTGATGATTCTTAAATTATCATCTCTTCTGGAACTATTTTCCTGGTCAGCAGCTTTTTTTTCTCTATTGAAGTATTTTATGTTTTTTTCTACTTTTTAAATTCTTTTAATATCTTTTGTCTATTGATATCTGGTATAGTCACTAGTTTCTATTTTCACAATTCCAATGTTTAGATTTTGTTAGATTTTCTCTCTCTTTTTTTCCTTTGGTCAATTCTACTTTTAAAGAAGTTGATTTCCTCAGTCATTTTTGTGTGCTTCCTTTTTCTAAACTATTGATTTTTTTGCATAATTCTCCTGTATAATTCTCATTTTCCCCCATGTTTCTTCTATCTCTAAATATTTCAAATCCTTTGAACTCTTCAAGAATGACTTTTGGACTTGAAACCAATTCCTATTTCCACTTATAGCTTCATATGAACGCATTTTGAAGGCATTGTCTTCTTCAGATTTTATATTATAATCTTATTATTACAATTAGTTTTATATGATCATGGTTCTTTTCAATTTCTTACTCAATTTTTTAGCCTATTTCCTGGCTTTCTAAGTTAATCTCTGCTCCTGGGATACAAAGGATCCTAAAGTTTCTTACACTGGAGCTCAGAGGCCTCTACAATAGGGTTTTAGGTGTTTGTCACTTGCCCAGTGTGCTGAGGTTTTTCAGCCTAGTCCTGCCCATTGTACCAGGGTTCTGGGGTTTTCAATTTGCCTTTGTCCTGGGACTGAAAGCCTCACAGCTGTCCTGGTGTCAAACAAATTGAAAACCCCAGAACCCTGGTAAAATGGGAGGCTTGATTTAACATTCTTTTGTGAGGCCACCTGGGAAGAACTCAGGTAACTTTCCTGGCTTCTTTTAACCATCTTACTTAATCTATTTTTGCATGAATTCTGGGAACTTCATTGCTGCTTCAATAGCTCAATAGCAGTTCCTCTTTATACTTGTACATTGTAAAATGGCATAATTTTCATATTGTACAAATTAACCATTGCTTGTTATAATTAGTCACATTCTTTCAGGATACTTTACCTCTAAATCTTCAAAGAGACTTTGAGCCTTAGCTTGAATTTTAATCAAGCTCAAAGAAACATTTTTTCTGAGTTTCATTTTCTAATCACATAGCTATTAGTTTCTCTACCTTTAGAATAGGACTTTCTCTTTGTCTCAATAAATCAACTTCATGAAAGCACTGGATGCTTCTTTATCTTGGCAACTTCTATTCACTATGGTATTCACAGTCAACCAGATTAAGTTCACATGCAATTCAATGACAATTTTTGTCTATGTATTTTGTCTTTGTAATTTCCAAGTTTATTGGATTACATTTACAAAATAGTTCACTTTCCCCTTCAAGAGCACATTTGCTGCAAAAATCATGGTAAAAATATAAAAATTGCTATTGAGTGCAGGGGAAAGCACAGTTATCATTCATTATCTCCAGACATGAGGAACTGACCTAAAGAGGTTCTCAGGTTGCTACTACTAGCCTTTTATGTTTCCCACATCACACATCTTATTTTGGAAGTGTCCACTTTGTATAAAGAATTCTCACAATTTTGGAATGCAAATTTCTTTCAGAATCATAAAATAGGTTTTGCATAATTTGAATTTACATAAACCTGCATTAAGTGTATTTTATATCATATTATTACACTATATATTTAATTATATCATTATATAATTTTATTTAAAGCTGTCAGTGAAAAAAGTAGAGAACTATAATTTAACTTTGTATACCTTACACACAACTTTGTCCAACCTTTATTGCCATTCTAATTTTAAAATTTAGCTATGTCTCATTATTAAAATAGTCATATTGCTGCCTTTTTGTTGTGCTATTCTTTTTTAAAAATGTCTTATAGCTGTGTTCAAATAATTCTTGTATATTTCTTGGTAGACACACTACAAATATTTTTATTCATTCCATAGCTTTTTTAAATTTCTTGACTTCTCCCAGATTTTTTGTTTTTTGTCAAGGCAAATGGGGTTAAATAAATTACCCACAATCACATAGTGAGTGTCAAATATTCAAGTATCTGGGGGAGGATTTAACCCATATCCTCCTGACCCAAGACTAGGGTTATATTCACTATACTACTACCTAGTTCCCCTCTCTCCCCAAGTCATTTGGTTTTTGCAGGAAATAAAAAGATTAATAATTTATATGGGGTTACATGTTTCCTTTAGCAAAGTTATTCTTTTAATTAACTTTCAATATGGTTTTCTAAATAGACCATATCTGCAAAAGAAATAAATTTGTTTTCACTTTTCCTATGCTTTTTCTCTTAATTTTGTTATGCTGCTACAATTTCTGTGCCTAAATGAAAAAGTAGTAAAAATAAAAATAATGAGCAATCCATACCTCCTGGGATTTTGTAAAATTCTCTTGTATTATTCCATCTTTAATAATAACTTTATATTTTCAAAATACATGCAAAGATAAGTTTGCAACATTCACTCTTGCAAAATCTTGTGTTCCAAATTTTTCTCCCTCCCTTCCTCTCATTCTTTGTATGCTTTGGGAGACAGAGGTGAAGCCAAGATGGCAGAGTAAAGGTAGGGACTTAGCAAACTCTTCCCCATACTGCTCCAAATTTCTTTAAATAATGACTCTATAAACAAATTTTAGAGCATAAGAATACACAAAAAGGGAGTGTAACATTTTCCAGCCAATAACAACTTAGAAGTCAGCAGGAAAAGTCTGTGACACTAGGTGGGAGTCCAGCATACAGACACAAACAAGTCCTGACCCCAGACTCAGTCCCAGGCCCAGAACTGACCCCAGAACTAACAAAGCAGGAACACTTGTCGGATCTCTGAATCAGGAACACTGATGGTGGTTTCTAGATCTCTCAACCTAGAGACACCAGAGACTACTTGGAAAACCAGGAGGAAAAATTTGTCGGGTGAAAGGGCCTTGGGAAATCAGCAACCAGGAGTGGGAGTGGACAGCAGGAGTGGCAGCAGCTTTGGATGACTTCAACTCACAGGAAGTCTTTTTACTAGCAATGAGGAAGGACTCTGATGGCTTTAGCACACTAGAACCTATAGTCACAGTAGAGTAGAAAACCTCCTCATAGTTTCAAGGCAGGAGAAGATTGCTTCTATTCAGATCCCTAGAAGGATTTCTGAAAACAGCTTGGGACAGTGCACATTCCAGCCTAGAATGGAGTCCTACTTTACAAAGAATTAAAAGCTGAGTAAATGAGCAGACAACAAAAAAAGATTCTGACCACAAAAAGTTACCATGTTAACAAGGAACATCAAAACATACAATCAGAAAATTCCCAATGTCTGGAAGAAAAATAATTATTCTCAGCCTATAGAAAAGGTCAAAAGGAATTTTGAAAATCAAGAGAAGCAGAGAAAAAAATTGTGAAGAGATTGAAAGAGGTGCAAAAGCATCACAAAAAGCTAATGAAAAGAATACCTTAAAAAGAAAAATTGGCCAAATAGGAAAGGAGGTACCAAATTTCACTGAGGAAAATAATTCCTTAGAAATCAGAATTGAACAAATGGAAGCTAATGACTTTGAGAAATAAAAAAAAACAATGTAAACTATCTCAATGAAAAAAACTGACCTGAAAAATAGATGCAGAAGAAATAATTTAAAAATTATTGGTCTCATGGAAAATCACGAACAACAACAACAAAAAAAGCCTAGACATTATATTTCAAAAAATTATCAAGAAAAACTGTTCTGATATTCTAGAACCAAAGGGTAAAATTGAAATTGAAAAAATCCACCCTTCACTTCTTAAGATCTCACAATGAAATGCCAAGAAATATTATAGCCAAAGTCTAAAACTTCCAGATCAAGGAGAAACTATTGAAAGCATCCAGAAAGAAGCAATTCAAATATGATGAAGTCACATTCAGGACAAGATTTAGCAGTCTCTACACTAAAGAACCAGAGTGTTTGGATTATGATATACCACAGAGCAATGGGATTAATATTACAACCAAGAATCATCTATCCAGAAAACAGGGAGAGGTGGATATTCAATGAAATAAAGGACTTTCAAGTATTTATAATGAAAAATCAGAGCTGAATAGAAAATTTATTTTTCAAATACTGGACTCAGGAAAAACATAAGGAAGTTATAAGGAAAGTGATTATCATAAAGGACTTATGGTTTATCTGTTTAGATCTCTATATGGGAGGATGATTCTTGCAACTCAGAATTTTTTCATTATTATGGCAGTTGGAATGAGTATATATAGACAAGGGGCACAGGTTTGAATTGAATATGAAGGAATAATATCTTTAAAAAAATAAAAATAAAGGGTAAGAGAAGAATGTAAAAAGGGAGAAATAAAATAGTGTGTATTTGCTATAAAAAAGACAAGAAAAAGCTTTTACAATGGAGGGGAAAAAATAGGAGAGACTGAGTAAATGAACCTTACTCTCATCAGAACTGGCTCAAAAAGTAACAAACACTCAATATGGGTATGGAAATCTGTTTTACCCTGCAGGAAAGTAAGAGGAAAAGGGAATAAAGAAAGGGTGATAGAAAAGAAGGCATATTGGGGGATGGAATGGTCAAAAGCAAGACACTTGTGAAGAGGGATAGAGTAAGAAGGTGAGAGAATAGAACAAACAGAAGAAATACAGTTAGCAATAGTAATTGAGGAAATTTAGCATAAATATTTTTGTTCATATAGATATTTACTTTGTCCTCTGCTAAAGACCCCATTTTCCAAATGTATAGAGAACTGAATAAAATTTGTTAAAAAAAATTACAAACTTTTTTTATTTCCTCATACTGGGAGTTAAAATGTTTAATCACACAGAGAATTTTTACTTATTATGAGTTGTTCGAGTTCTCTAATATTCTCTTAATGTAGGATTTTCCAGATTTTTATCCATTATTTTTGTTAGCTTGTAATTTGGCAAAAGTTTTGAATTATAGCTTTTATATCTTCTTTAGTTGTTCTGAATTCAGATCTTATCCTTGGCATTTGTTTTTTCTCTGTTTTAATCAAGACTACATAATGATTTAGTTATTTTATTAATTTCTTTAAACAATTTTTACTTTTCATTGAATCTTTTTTTCTTTCAGAATTATGCTGAACTTTATTGGATATGCATGCAACTCCAATTCTTTTGCTGTTGGAAGACCTGCAGTCTTAAAGTAAATGCTGATAGATCTTGTGTGATTCTCACTGTGGATCCAGCATACCTTTTGTTGTTGTTGTAATACTTTCTCTTCAACCTAGGGTTGTCAGACTTTGGCTATGATGTCCCTGTAGATTTTCCTTAGGGATACATTCAGATAGTGAACAATGGATTTTTTTCTATTTATACTTTCACTTCTATGTTCCTAACATTTCAAGACACTTTTTTTTTCATATTCTTGTATCAAGATTCTTCTTTTGATTGTAGCTTTCAGGTAACTATATTCATTTTCTCTTCTTGACCTATTGTCCAAATCAGTTATTTTTTTTTATGAGATATTTCAAATTCATTTCTATTTTTTTTATTCTTTATATTTTGTTTTATTATTTCTTGGTTTCATAACATCACTCTGCCTTCCTTTAAGTACCCACAGCCTTCCCTGACCCACTTGTACCAAATCTGTACTAATCCTTCTCATCCAGGGCCTCATCTCAGCAGCAGAGTTGGACCTAATATCACCTAGCAGAGGTTCCCTCAATCTTCACTGACTCAGATGCACAACTTCCCAAACTTGGAAATATCTTGTTGAAAATTCCTGTGCCTAGGGCACAGATGACCTCCCAACTCAACTAGTCCAAGAGCTTGGATTTACTGTTTCAGCAGAGCTAGCTAGCCTGGAGGTTTTGACACTTTGAACCAGCTAAATCTCCATCCTAGCATCTTTATTTCTCTAATTGTTCTAGGAGGATCACTATTTGATCCTAATTCTTGTTTATTTTTACCATTCTGCTTTGCTCTAAGGTACTATTTTGTGTTGTGTTGGAAAATCTGGAGAACTCAGACTTATTCCAATATCTTTCCAGAATCCCCTTCCCTCACCCTGTAATCTTAAAATTTTCACTTCAGAGTTTTTCCTGGTAAACAAAACCAGTTTGAGCCAGTTTGTCCTTTTGATTACCCTTTCTAATTAGAATTCATGGCATAAAGGACAAAAGAGCCAGAATAAAATATTTTCCTTTTGCCCAGATTATAGAACATGACTGACATCTCATGACCAGGTCTTGCTATTCCCTCTCCTTCCTCAGATTATTAAAAAAACAAAAACAAAAAACAACTCTCATGGATCTATACTTTTGAGAAATTCATGGTGCTCTGTACTTGTGGGTGACCAAATTGCAATTTTTTAATTTCAAAAAAATTTGAATTTTTCTTTTCACTTAAGTGTTTGATTTCACAACCTGATATTGTAAACAATACTTTTTAAAAATTCTGCTGTGTAATCCATTCTGCTCTCCTTTTATATTTATTGGATATATTCATCTCATTAAAACTGATGGTTATGAGACAGCTAGGTGGCGCAGTGGATAAAACACCAGCCCTGAAGTCAGGAGGACCTGAGTTCAAATGTGGTCTCAGACACTTCCTAGCTGTGTAACCCTGGGAAAGTCACTTAACCCCAATTGCCTCAGCAAAAAAAAAAAACAAAAAACAAACAAAAAAACCGATGGTTATGATTACTTGTATCTACTCTGCTATTGTATATCTTTTACACTTTCCCTCTATTACTTTGTTCCTTGTATACCTATTTACAAAGAAGTGTCCACAAGACTGGAACCTGTTGGTGGTGAAAGCTGAACCAAACAGGCCACAGACAGGAGAGTCAGATATCAGACAAATTTAATTTCAAAGTGATAAAAATGCTTCCAAGCACAAGTTCTCCTGAGAAAGAGAGATTCCTCAATTGAGTATGGTTTTTAAGCATGAAAACCACAAAAAGGTGG
This sequence comes from Myrmecobius fasciatus, assembly GCA_023553655.1. Taxonomy (NCBI): domain Eukaryota; kingdom Metazoa; phylum Chordata; class Mammalia; order Dasyuromorphia; family Myrmecobiidae; genus Myrmecobius; species Myrmecobius fasciatus. The sequence continues at coordinate 2,235 of JAJPUD010008087.1, read as the reverse complement.
TCATTCTTAGTCCTTGAGAAAATAGTTCCCTTGGCTGGCTCATCTGTGCAAGCATTTTGGGGACAATCTAGGCATTCTTGGGTCCTGTGAGAATAGTTCCTAAGTTATTAGTTTTAAGTCTTAGCTGTTTAGCCTTATTACTGAGCAAGATACAGAATTAGAGTCAACATGATGGGAAGAGTGGAACACCACAAGTTTATTCACTTAGCAGTTACAAGTGCAGGGATTGTTCACTATTAAGAGATGTGATTGACCACACTTTCTGCCACAGCATGTTGGCTGCAGGTACAGTTTTCAAGTCAGAGTCCCATGGTAAGGAGGACTAACTAGTTAAAATTAATTCCAATTCTGAGGGTTTGCTGTGCCTGAGATCATTTAGATGGTAAACACAAAGAATTGTTATGCCAAGACAGTCTGCTTGCTGGGACTTACCTCTGGAAAACAGAGTTTCTTCTAATATTATCATAGTGGCAAAAATGGTCACAGAAAAGGAAGGTGATCAACCAAAACATTCTATAATTGCTGGAATGGATCTGCTTCCATTTCACTAACTCTCTTCCTTTTTTCTCAGACAGACCTTAACACTGGTTTGTCCATTTTCTTTATTCCCTTGTAATGTAGCCTTTATGACCTATACTCCAAATTTGAAATTGATTTTTAATATCTCAATGTTATCCTCCCTTTTAAGTCCTCTCTCAACCATTTTGAGTTTATATGTTTCTAGCCAACTGTATTGTATTTGTGTGTGTTTTACTCTCCTTTCATCAGTTGAGATAAATATAAAGTTCATGGTAAGTCCATCAATCCCCACTCCTTTTTCCAACTTTATATAGTATCATTTTCTTTTACCTTAACTATTAGAAATACCCATCTTTCCATCCCCCTTTATCATTTCATCCAATTCATTCCTTTTCCTCTACCTTTTCTTTCGTCTCTTGACCATACATGGAGAACATAACTACCCCATATAGGCATTCTGCTTTTCTTATTTCACTGCCACTATGAATTTCAAAAATCTTAGTTGATTGAAAGGACACTTTTTCTTTTCCCCTTATTAGAATGGAATCCTTTATAATTTAGCTATTTCCAATTTCTCAAATATATTCACCTTTTTAATTTTCTCTTTATTCTTGTATTCAACATTTCAAAATTTCTATGCAGCTCTTTTCTTTTCAAGAATCATTAAATGTAATTTTTCCTCTGTAGTCTATTTGTTAAAATGTTATACATTTTTAAATAATTTTTCCCTTATCATGGGAGAACATTCCTCCAATGAAGAGGAAATTAGAGCAATAATTAGGAGTTACTTTTCCCAACTTTATGCCAGTAAGTTTGATAATCTAAATGGAATGGAGGAATATCTACAAAAATATAGATTGCCCAGGTTAACAGAAGAGGATATAAATTATTTAATTAGCCCCATATCAGAAAAAGAAATAGAACAAGCTATTAACCAACTCCCTAAGAAAAAATCTCCAGGGCCAGATGGATTTACATGTGAATTCTACCAAACATTCAAAGAACAATTAATTCCAGTACTATACAAATTATTTGAGAAAATAGGGACAGAAGGCATACTGCCAGAATCCTTCTATGAGACCGATATGGTGCTGATAGCTAAAGCAGGTAGGGTGAAAACAGAGAAAGAAAACTATAGACCAATGTCCCTAATGAATATTGATGCAAAAATTTTAAATAAGATATTAGCAATGAGATTACAGAAAGTCATCCCCAGGATAGTACACAATGACCAAGTAGGATTTATACCAGGGATGCAGGGCTGGTTCAATATTAGGAAAACTATCAGCATAATTAATTATTAATAACCAAATTAACAAAAACCATATGATTATCTCAATAGATGCAGAAAAAGCATTTGATAAACTCCAACACCCTTTCCTATTAAAAACACTAGAGATTATAGGAATAAATGGGCTTTTCCTTAAAATGATCAGTAGCATCTATTTAAAATCATCAGCAAGCATCATATGTAATGGAGACAAACTAAAACCATTCCCAATAAGATCAGGAGTGAAACAAGTCTGCCCACTGTCACCATTACTATTTAATATTGTATTAGAACTGTTAGCTTTAGCAATAAGAGAAGAAAAAGAGATAAAAGGAATCAGAGTAGGTAATGAAGAAACCAAATTATCACTCTTTGCAGATGACATGATGGTATACTTAGAGAAGAACCCTAGAGACTCAACTAAAAAACTACTAGAAACAATTCAC
>JAJPUD010008086.1:69167-95534 GCA_023553655.1 Myrmecobius fasciatus | reverse complement strand
CACTTTATGGGAGAGTTCATCCCATTCACATTCACAGTTAGAATAACTAATTCTTGATTTCTTGCCATCTTTTTTACTCAAGTTATGTTTTCCCTTTCCTTTCCCTTTTCTCCCTTCCCCCCTCCTCAGTACTTTGCTTTTGATGACCCCCTCCCCCAAACAATCCAGCACCCTTTGGATCACCTGCCCTTTTTTTTCTCCTTTCCCCTGATTCTTCTATTTTCCCTTCTATTAGTTTATCCCTTTCTTTTTCTCCTTTCCCTCCCACTTGCTTCTAGCAACGGACAAGTTTCTATGTGAAATCAAGTGTCTGATATACACTTTTAGAACCCGACCTGATGAGAGTAAGATTTACACAATGCTCATCTCCCTCTCCTCTTTCTCTCAATTATATTAGGTTTTCTTTGCCTCTTCAAGAGATTTTATCTTGTTTTTACCTCCTTTTCTAAAATCTTATTTTACTGCATTTTCCCTCTTTCCCGCAGTATGATAATCTTTCCCCCCAGTAGGTTTCTTTTTCATGTTATCGAAGTGATATCTAATTATACCCCCAATCTTTAAGTATCCCCCTAGTAGAAATAAAGTTCTCATGAGTCCTTTCCTTTTTACCTTTTTTTTATGCTTCTCTTGAGTTCTGTGTTTGGGGGTCAAATTTTTTGTCTTTTTGTCTGGTCTTTTCATTAGAAGTAGGTGAAATTTACCTATATCATTAAATGACCATCTTCTTCCCTGGAGGATAATGATCATTCTAGCTGGATAGTTTATTCTAGGCTGTAATCCAAGTTCCTTTGCCTTTCAGAATATCTGGTTCCAGGACCTTCGATCCTTCAATGTAGAGGCTGACAAATTGTGTGTGATTCTAATTATTGATCCTCGGTATTTGAATTGTTTCTTTCTAGCTGCTAGCATAATCTTTTCCTTGGTGCAATAGTCCTGAAATTTAGCGACGATATTCCTTGGGGTTTTAATTTTGGGGTCTCTTTCAGAAGGTGATCGGTGAATTCTTTCAATGGTGATTTTGCCCTCTGATTCTACAATCTTAGGGCAGTTTTCTTTCAGGATTTCCTGGAAGATAATGTTTAGATTCTTTTTTTCATCATCGCTTTCAGGAAGTTCAATAATCCTTAAATTGTCTCTCCTAGATCTATTTTCCAAGTCAGTTGTTTTTCCTAGGAGATATTTCATATTTTCTTCTAATTTTTTCTTTTTTTTTGTTTTTTTTGACTGATTCTTGAAGTCTTATTGAGTCATTCACTTGCATTTGTTCAATTCTTATTTTTAAAGTGTTGTTTTTTTAGTTACCTTTTTAATCTCCTTTTGTAACTGGCCAATTGAATTTCTTTGTTCATTGCACTCTTTTTCCACTTCACTAATTTTATTTTTCAATAAATCGGTGTCTTTTCCATATCTCTTTTGCAGGGCATCATATCCTTCTTGCAAGATATTGTATCCTTCTTGAACTGATTTCAATTTATTTTCCCATTTATCCTCCAGCTCTATTTTGAGGCTCTTTATGCAATCTTCCAGAAAGGCCTTTTGAAAAGGGGACCAGTGATGGTCCTTAATAACTTCCTCTTGAGTTTTGTCTAAAGGAACCTCAGGATCTGGGGTCAGCCCTTCTTTCTCTTGATAGAAGCTGTCTATGGTGAGAGGTCTCTTTTGCTTCCTCATTTTTTTTTTAGACAGCATGGATGTCTCTTTAAGGCTTGAAAAAACAGAGGCTGAAGGACTTTGCCCTTGGGCAATTCGGCAAATTAACTTAAGGTGCTGGGCCAGTGGTGGCTAGGCCTAAGTCTGAATTACTCCTTAAAAAAGGCAAATCTGCCAGAACACCTGTCCCCAATCAGGGCAGAGTGTCCCGAGTTCCTCAGATAAACTCCAGGTGTTTGGAGTTTCAAGTTTCTGCCACACTGAGCTGAGTCCCACCCTCACTTCTGGCCTGCACCAAGACCACTGTTTATTCCTCTGTCCAAGTTAAACAAACCTGATATGAAGTTCTTCAGGGATATCCAAAAGCAGTGTCCAAATATTTCTGGATTTGTTGACTTTAAGATCCGTTCAGAGGCTTATTTTATTGTTGATTTGAGAGAAGATCAGAGGAGGACACAGAGAGTCACGTTTTCTCTCCTCCATCTTGGCTCTGCCCCCCAGTTTCTGGCCATATTACATAGATGCTATATTACATTTTATTTTATGAGGAGAAGGCATGGTATGGGAAATAGCAGGAAAAGAGGGTGGAGTAAAGAGTGAAATATATATATTTCACTCTCTATATATAAAACATATGTAGGTGCACCCAAAAATAAAATCATACATATTGTACATGTATATGGATAGATATTTTCCTCTCTGTGTATGAGTATGTATATCTATACACACACACATATCTATAACTATAAAGTGGCCTAGACCCACTTCATAATATATAATATTATAATATAATTATTCAATATTAAAGAAGACTCCAATTTTAGACACTCCCTCTGAGCCCAGCCGTGAAAACCCAAACAGTGGCCAAGTGAAACTTGGGCTGGAATATATTGCTGGCCAATCAATGAGAGCCAGAATATTTGGATTTAAAGTATGATGCTTAAAAAAGAGATCTAGGCCTGAATTCCAAGATATCTTGTGAGTTTTCAGCAATCAAAATTGATATTTATATTCCTTTGGGCAGAGCAAGCTCAGGTAAGGATATGATTCCCTTTGTGCATCCAGAAGGTTTCAGAGGAAGAAATGAAGCTGGTGATCTTGAATAGCCCTGCTTCACTGAAATTTAATTCATTTGTAGGATAGGACATCACCTTCTTTAAAAAAAAAAAAAAAGTATTTTGGGGCAGCTAGGTGGCGCAGTGGATAGAGCACCAGCCCTGAAGTCAGGAGTACCTGAGTTCAAATCTGGTCTCACACACGTAACAGCTGTGTGACTCTGGGCAAGTCACTTAACCCCAATTGCCTCAGCAAAAAAAAAAAAAAAAAAATGTTTTTTTTTTTTTAAATTTTCAAAACACATACATAGATAATTATCAACATTCACCCTTGAAAAACATTGTGTTCCAAAGTTTTTTTTTTCCTCCCTTCCCCCACCACCTCCTCTAGAGAAAAAGTAATACCATATAGGCTTAACATGAATAACTCTTCTATATGTGTTTCCACAATTATTCTGCACAAGAAAAATCAGATCAAAAAGGGAAAAAAATGAGAAAACAAATGCAAGGAAATGACAACCAAAAGAGTAAAAATATTATGTTGTGATCCACACTCAGTCCCCACAGTCCTCTCTCTGAATATAGATGGTTCTCTGCATCACAAGACCCTTAGAACTGGCCTAAGTCATCTCGTTGAAAAGATCCATGTCCTGTGCAAAAATATTTGTAGCAGTCCTTTTTGTACTGGCTAGAAACTGGAAACTGAATGGATGCCCATCAATTGGAGAATGGCTGAATAAATTATAGTATATGAATGTCATAGAATATTATTATTGTGTAAGAAACGACCAACAAGATGATTTCAGAGAGGCCTGGAGAGACTTGCATGAACTGATGCTGAGTGAAATCATCAGAACCAGGAAATCATTGCACATGGCAGCAATAGGACTATATGATGATCAATTTTGAAGGACATGGTTCTCTTCAATAATGAGATGTTTCAAACCAGTTCCAGTTGTTCAGTGATGAGGAAAGCCATATACACACATGGAGAGGCCTGTGGGATCTGTGTCTGAACCACAACGTAGCATTTTCACATTCTCTATTGATGTTCACTTAGATTATATTTTCCTTCTCAGGTTTTTATTTTATTATTTTTCCAGTACAGCAAGATAATATATAAATATATATACACATATTCAATCTGTCAAATATTTTAACATAATTAACATGTATTAGACTTCCGGCCATCTAGGGGAGGTGGTGGGACGTAGGAGGGAAAAATTTGTAACAGAATGCTTTGCAGGGGTCAATGTTGAAAAATTACCTATGCATATGTTTTGCAAATAAAATGCTTTAATAAAAAAAAAGAAAAGAGCCATGTCCATCAAAATTGATCATCATATAATCTTGCTGTCGCTATGTACAATATCCTTCTGGTTCTATTCACTACAGTTACCATCAGTTCATGTACATTTCTCCAGGCCTCTCTGAAATCATCCTGTTGATTGTTTCTTCTAGAACAATAATGGCCATTACCTTCTTGGCAATATAAAACTACTTTGAGAATGAAGGACAAAAACAATTTTTGAGTAATTAGCTGTTCTAATAGGGATCCAACTGATCAGTTCCAACTGGGCAGTACTATTTCTTCCTCTCTCCTTCCTTTTCCTCCCTCCCTCTCTTCTTTTCTTCTGATTCTTTCTCCCTCTTTCCTTCCTTCCTTTCTTCTTTCCTTCTTTCCTTTCTTCTTTCTTCCCTCCTTCCCTCTATGCCTCCTCTGTTCTCTTCCTCCTTCTCCTTCCCTCCCTCCCCCTCTCTCTCAGATCCCCTGCCCCCATCTATCTTTTGCTGGTCCTCAACTTATAAAATAATGTTTTCTATAAGTTGGTGGGTGCCACTTTAAAAGAAATGCCATACTTTCCTTAGATGGTCTCTCAGAAATTATGTATTTTCTTAAATTTTAATAGTTTAAAAAGTCAAAGACTCATGTATGCTTATCTGAAAGGGATCCAATAGGTCATTGAGTTCAACACCCTCATTTTACAGAAGCCTAGACTAAAACTCTATCTCTCTTTACTTACCTCAAATCTTAAATCATCAAATTCTTTTCAAACTATTATACTGCATGTCCCATAGATACCTCAAATTTAACATGTTAAAAACAGAATTTTTAAAACAAAAAAAAATAAATAAAACAACAACAACAACAACAAAAAACAGAATTTTTATCTTCCTTTCCCCCTAAACCACACTCTACTTGTGGAGCACCAACTTATCAGTCATGCAGGGCCACTATCTTAATGCCACCCTTAACTCTTCACTCATATGCATCATACATATCCAATCTCATGCCTTTCCACCTTCATAGCATTTCTCAAAATATACTTTTCTTTCTATCCACTCATAAAGTAGCTGCTCTGGAAGAGGTTTTGGTCACTTCACACATGAACTACTACACTTTCATTCTGATAGATCTCTCTCCCTCAAGTTTTTACTTCACTATAATTTACCCTTCATTCAGTATTTTCCTAAAGTGTAGATGCCATGCCTCCTCCCCCTCAAGAAATTTCAGTGGCATCTTATCACTTTCATAATAAAAGAGAAATTCTTAATTTTTTTAAACCTTTTACAACCTAGCTCTATTAGTTTGGGAGCATTTCTTTGTATCTCCTGAGCTTACTATGGTTCCTGGTGCATAGTAAGCATTTCACAAATGTTTGTTAAATAATTTTCTGATAAATTAGGATTTAAACTCAGGTCTTATTCTTATATCAGCATTCTATGTTCTGAATCATGTTGTTGATTAAGTAGCTAAAATGTTATTGAATCCTCCTATTGTCTATAGTTGTTACATTTGATTCATGTGGCAAAGGACTCCCTAGCCTGGACCAATTACAGAGGTCACTTTGAATTTGAAAATGTAGGAATTACTAAGTATTTTTAAAGAATTGCCATTTGACAATTTTCATTCACAAGAGATACGCCAAATCAAATTAGGTTAAAAAAATTTTCTAGGTAACTTACTAGTAAATCTGCTTATTTGCTAGAGTTAATGGGATATTTTATTTAAAACAATGCATTTAGAGATATAAAAATTGAGATCAAATATGGCTTATTTTAATTACTAGATGTGTAGCCTTGCCTAAGTCATTCTCCTTCTGTCTCTCTGGACTCCAGTTTCTTCATCTCCAATGTGAGCAATAGAATAATAAGCCTTTTGGCCTTTCTATGTTCCAAAAATTCTATGATAGCTCTAAGATAGAGTGTCAAATTACTATGATTTAAAGGGTGCTATGGAAACCTATGTGCCCCATACCACCATTCCCCCCAAACCCCTCCTTTCTACCCCTTTTCTTTGTCAGCAATTCTACTTAGAGTTTCATTTCATTTAATTTATGTTTTGGTCGCCAATTTAATTGTAAATATCACAAGTGAAGAATAATGTGAAAGACTTCTAAGTCATTTATAAATTATGTAAACGAGTTTTATGATAATCCTGAAGCTATGCTGTACCTTTATGGAGTTTGAAAACAGGCACCATTAAGAAAAGGAGGAAGACAAAAAAGAATAAAGATAACTTACAGCTTTGATAGATATCCATAGTTCATGGATTTAGAGTGGGGAGAGCCTTTTAGATTACAGATGAGAAAAATAAAGATCAAAGATAATTAAGAGGTTTGCCCAAAATCACATTGGTAGCAAGGATTGAAGTCAGCAAGGTCCTTTGGTTCTCTTCTACTATCTAGGAGTCTTTCTTCAATAACTCCCCTACATCAGATAAGACAGGGCTTTATTATACTTCCACTGAACAAGATCCATTTATTATATAAATGAATACAGTGTTAAAGCTCTTGGCAAATACCTTGTTCTTGTGGATAGATTAAATATTCTTTCGCCACACCACCCATTAATTAGCCTTATTAATTTTGTTGTTTTATTATTAGTAAAATGTTATTACCAGTGGATATATTATCTATATTAATATTATACCATTTTATTCTTTCAATTTAAAAATAATTTTATCATTTTTTTAAAATTCAAAATTCTTGCACATGTTTAATATATTGGATTATTTGCTGTCTAGGGGAGAGGATGGGGAAAAGGGAGGGAAAAATTTTGTAACACAAGATTTTGCAAGAGTGAATGTTGAAAGTTATCCATGTATATGTTTTGAAAACAAAAAATAATTAAGAAAAAAGAAAAAAGAAAAAATTCTTCAGAAACAATAACAAGTACCAAGGAAACTTGATAAGAAAGACATAAGAGCCCCTTATGACTGAAGAGTCATTACTTCTACATCTCTCTAATAAAAAGCTAACAATGAAACTGAGGAAAATGGGCTGATTTTTTTTTCCCAATATGGTCTGAAAGCATAAGAGACTGCTATAAAATAGTAAAATAAATAAAGTTGCAAGAAAATGCATCTGGTGAAGAAGAAATCAATTTCATTCTCCAACCTGTAACATCCTCTAAATATTGTCTTTTGTAATAAAAGTCCCTCATGAAAAGTCATAAAATGTCAAAACAGAAGGAGTGTGACCTTTCTTTTTACTCCTCTTTTATGATAGATGTGATTGTAAATCATTTTTTCCTTTTTTTAAAGACCAATTCCCCTAATTCAGACATCATGATGTTATTTAATTTATAATTTTGAAATGTATAACATGTGACTTTCCCAAGCTATAGAGAAGATAGTGTTCATTTTGTAGAAAATATACATCTCATTTCCTTAATCTGATGCTATAAGTGATCAAGTCCAGTTGCTGAGTATGGCCCTGGGAGTTTGTTTATTTTAGAGTTGAGAAACAGAGTATTGGTAAATTGGGGGTGAGGAAGGAAATTCACTTAAAATGGTCAGTTTTTATAACATTGTTTTCAATAATTGGGTAGGATAACTTCATTGTTCTTTGAGAAAGACATAGCAATTAAAGATTTTCATAGGGCAGAGAGAAGCATAGATCATTTCTCCTGAAACAAGGCACTAAAAACCATTAACATGTAATTTGGGAATAGAAGATGCTCAAGCAAATATGTTAATGCATCTGGTGTCAAATCTGAATTTTCCTTTTGGCATCATTGGCTGTGTAGCTAGTTAAAATTCTGTAATGGTTGAAAATATCTCCTAGGTTTAAACTTACCCATCTAAGGCAGATGGGATATCTTTAATATGAAAGAGAAAGCAGAATAAAACTCATGGAGGGGGAGGGGAAGAAAGAGAAATGAAAGGAAGCTTTTTTTAATCTTCTAAACTTATTTTATTCAGCAAATACAGAAATTTTGCCCAGGCAGTTAGGCTTACTTCAAATGAAAGTCCTTAACCTGGTTTATCCAATTTGGCACAACTTGTTTCATATGGACTTCTGAATAAAAAATCAGAATTAGCAGTCTACTGTGCCAGTGGGTCATTTTAGTGTTCTGTTCATAATTGAAATGGTAGGCCCAATTCAAATGAGGTTTGGAGTCAGTAAGCTACAAGTTCAAATCCTGCTGTGTGACTCTAGGCAAACCTTTTATCCTGTCTGTGATTCAGTTTCTTCCTCTGAAAATCAGAGAATTTGATGGCTTGCTTCTGAGGTCCATTCCACCTATAAATATGTAGTGTAATGATCCTGTGTCACTTATATACTCAATTTGATTGATTTTGTACAGACAGACACTTCCTGACATTATGAATTTGGAGTAAACAAATAGATTACTTAAGGAAAAGAAGTGTTAAGGTAATTACAATATACAATTTACCTATTGGAAAAAAATTAATTTCATTTTTTCTTTCTTTTTTCCTTTTTTTAATCTTCTTGCATTCACCTTGACACCTTTATGATGTGAGAACACTAGTCAAGTTTGTGTGGCAGGGAATTTTATGAAGGAAATCATGAAGGGAGTAGATTTCATGTGTCTCGGTCTGTCTTTCCAGCTGTAATCAGTTCTATAAAACCTTCTGTGTGTTTTCATTCAAGCAACATTAAATACCTATCTGGAAAAAAAAGCTCAGCTTGGTGATTTCATTTTTATTTCATTTACTTTAATTATAATCTCCAGACTTTTTCATTTGAATGATTCTCCTCCTTTTTGATGCTTCAGTGAAGCAGACAAAAGAGCATGCTTGCCTTTCTAAAAATTATATTTTATTATTGACAAGGGTACTTATCAATGACAAAAGCCTTGGGAAATATTGGGAATAATACCAATCACAGTTTATATTCTAAAGGAGTACCCATTTTCTGAATTGAGAATTTAATTCAACAAAGATCTCACCATGCAGAATCTGGGTGAGAGACCAAGATAAAAATGTTTTCTTTTGTTTCATTGATAACCAAAAGCTTCTAGATTGAAAAATTTGAACAAAATGATCTCTGAATTCCCATTTAACTCTAGGATTTTGTGATTTGTATGGTAATTAAATTTCCAAATCATTCTGAGAAACCTCCTTCTATCCCTGTATAGGTGTTCACATAAGATTTCCATGGGCATCCATGGGTAGGTTTTTTTTATCTTTTGTGTAGGCAAATGTCCCATGTGTGGCAGGTACAGGAAGATGTTCCTTGACATGAGTTCATATGCTATTCCTGAAAATCTCACCCTATAACTTCAGAGTATTTTGGAGAAATCAAGCAAGAAAGTTTCCCATGAATTGAGTCTTCAGTGATCATTCAACTAAATCATTTATTGTGTGAAGGAGAACCTAATTTATTGTGTGAAGGAGAACCTAATCAGTTATTATATAAGTGATTTCTGCCCCAAAACCCTACTCAATACAATTCTGTTAGATTTGTGTTCTTAGGAAGTGCAACTTGGTAGTAAGGGACACATTATGTCACTACATGATTTATTGATAACCGCATTTTCACATTGATCTAGTTAACTCATAAAGTGATTGACAGTAATTCTACCATACTACAAATCTGGCCTCAGATACTACTAGCTGTGTGATCCTGGGGAAATCATTTAATTCTGTCTCAATTTCCTCATCTGTAAAATGAACAAGAGAAGGAAATGGTAAACTGCTTCAGTATCTTTGCCAAGAAAATTGTAAATGATAAAGAGTCAGACATGACTGAAAAACAACAAAAAAGGACTTGTTAACAAAGACTACCTCCTTCAAGTTGTAGATCAAAACCCAGCCAAGCCTTCCAATTCAGTGGAATCCTAGTTGATTAACTCATATTGGTCAAACTCAGCACATATTCTACCAATCATAGTTTCAAGAGTGTTGCATAGGATACTGAGTGTCTTCTCCAAGATCACAGCAAACAGTGCATGTTAGTGTAATATTTGAATCAGAGGCCCTGATTATAAGGGCAGCATGATAGCTATTATTCCATGCTTCTGTCAAATTATTATTTAAAACAAATACTTCAATCATAAAAAAGTAACAATAAAAACACAGCAGGGATTTAAATAAACTTCAAATTATTAAGCATCTACCTTATACAAAGTACTAGAAATAAAAAGAGAAGGAAAAATTGACATTTAAGATGTGCACAATGCTTTATATTCATTATTATATTCAGGGATTTCCTACAGCCAGCCTCTCTTTTTTTGTAAGAATTTAAAGTTTTTTTGTGTTAGGAAAAAAAAAGGAGAGGGGATACGTTAGGTGGCACAGTGGATACAGCACCAATCCTGGAGTAGAAGGATTTGAATGCAGATATTTACTAGCTGTGTGACTCTGGGTACCCTAAATGCCTTGAAAGAAAGAAAGTAAAAAATAAAATAAAATCCCAAATCAGCAATGATACTATCCAAAATTGATTTATTGCCTTGTTGGTTATTTTAAGAAAGTAAAGAAAATGTTAATAATACAATTCAACCCCCCCCCCCAGCCCTTCTAGGAGATCCTATTGTTAAATATTTAACAACACACCCCTGTTTATATCATGTAATCTTTAAAATATTCTTATGAGATAAGGTTTCTTTATCATTCTCATTTCAGAATAGAAAACTGAGGCTCAGAGAGATTAAGTAAATTGCATAGTTAAAAGCTATATAAAAGCAAATTGGAGCCTAATTCTTTTGGGTCCAAATCCATCTCTCTAACCATCACTCATTGCTAATTCTCTTGGACTCTGATTTATTTGGTTAAATACAACCATAAACTATAACCAACATGACTTCAGTGTCCTCCATTGATCTCCTGATTCCTGGGCCACATTAGATCTGTTCTATGTTAGACTATGTAAATTCAATTTTCCTAGAAAAGTGTCAAATACTTCCCACCTATCAAATTCCTGCTCTTTCTACTCAACTAGCAAATCTAGGTTAAAACTATTTGGTTCCCATTTCTTTCAAGTGATGTTGAACAATTCATTTTGGTATTGAACACAAACACAATCATCAGGTAATGGTTGCCTTTGTTAATGAATAGTTCCCTTGGGCCTCACACTGCCTGAACCAAATAAATGACTTCACAGGTCCACAAGCTCACTATTGACCTGATTTAGATGCAGCCCCAGGCATTCAGATCATTCAAGTATCTATCTCTCTTCTCTTAAGCATGAGGAAAAATAATATACCTTTTTAAAGTCTCTTTCTGTTCTTGATTTTTTCTTCTTCACCTACACACTTTACTACAAGCACCCACATTAAATTAAGTCTTTCTCTCTCACCAGTGACCCCACATCTGAGGTTCACTAGTCAACATGTACACAGCTGGGGACCTGCCCTTTTTATTGTCTCACCAAACCCACCACAGAGGGTCACAACCTCCTCAGGAATTTTCTTTTTTCAAGTCTTAAGCACCCACAAGCCCAACTTCAGTTTAATAAGGAAATGGAGAGCTGAGCTAGGATTTTTCAGAGAGCCTTGAGGGGCTCATTTAATGTACTTCATATATCTGGCTCACACATATGTTAAGTGAATAAGTTTATTGGAAAGCACCAAAGAAAAAAAGAAAAACCAACAAACTGAACCAAAACAAAACTTTGACTTGTATTGTAGCATATGTGAAGGCTAATGTCTATAAAATGATGTTAGAGTTAGCATCTTTTATGTGTAATGAGCAATTATAGCTTTAATAAAATAAATCTGTTATTGATGCTTTTTAGATGACAGTAACTTTTCAGTCCTCCCCCCCCAATCTTGTCCTAGTATGATCCCTTACAAAAAGGTAAGCAGAGTCAAAAGATAAGCAAAATAAACCCATATATTGATCATAATGACAACAAATGCCTCATTTTATACCTCTTGTTCATGACCTCTCTGCTAAGGGGAGAAAGGCTGACTTTTTCACCAGTTTTATGAAATCAAGATTAGTCCAAATTGAGCAGATATTTTGTCTTTCAGTATTGTTTTTCTGCTATATAACTGGTGCCATTTTATAAATTGTTTTCTTACCTCCGTTTGAGAAGTTCTTAATGCCCTAAAAACATATTTTTTTCAGAATTTTAATGGTAAAAAGAAACAATCAATAAAAATTTATTAAGGACTACTATGTTCTAGGAGCTAAAAAAAAGAAAGAAAGAAAAGTAGAAATTGTTTTGAAAATTTTCAAATAATTTAATTTACCTTAGTATCCAAGGAAGAACAGAAAAATTTTGTTGTTTTCTGATTCATAATAATTAATGAAAAGAAAATATCTGCAGATCACAAAGACCATTTATTCCTATTTACTGCTAAAAATAAAAATACTTTGTGTTAGGAAAAGGTAGAAGACATCTTGTAGTTAAGTTAGTGCACAGAGAAAGCAGGTGTGAAATAAGAAGTCCATATGCATTTTTTCTCCTTTTTCTTCAATTTTGGTCCCAATTCTGAAATTTATAATGAAGGAGCAGATAGCTTTTGACAAATTGTTAGTAATCAATTACCTGTTAAAAAATGTAGTCTTAAAGTACTGAAACTGCAAAAATTAACTTATAAAATAGTAAAATATGTTCATAATTTGGAGATTTTTCTTCTGTGGAAATACTGAACTATTCTTGCCTTATCCAAGCTGCTTTTTGGCAGAATTCAAATTTGTTTTACATGAGGAATTGTCTTCAATGTAAATACATGTATGTTTTTTTTTAAAGTAAGACTCATTCTAGTATAAGCTTTGAAATGATTCTTCCACCTTTCAATAAAATCACTGTCAAGACAAATCTTAGTTGAATTTAATTTATATTAATAGAAATGTTGTATCAATATTATACATGCCAGTAGATTTTTCCCCACATCATACCTCTAATATCTTCAATCAATAAATATTTGTTAAGCATCTACTACATGTAGTAGTGTGCTATAGTAGTACTGTGGTAGCCATTGAGGATAAAAAGACAAAAATAAAATAATCCTTTTATTTCAATGAATTTACACATATACAAAAAGAGAGTCATATACAGTAAGAGCTATATACAGCACACATCAACAAGAATTTTGATGTAGAGGATACAGTGCCAGGCTTGGGGTCAGGAAGATTCATCTACTGAATTCAAATCTGGCCTCAGACAGCTGTGTGATCCTGGACAAGTCACTTAACTCTATTTGCCTTAGTTCCCTCATCTATAAAATGAGCTGGAGAAGAAAATGACAAACATCTCCACTGTCTCTGCTAAGAAAACCCCAAATAGGATCACAATGTGTCAAACATAACTGAAAAATGATTAAACAACAACTAATGTGCCAGACCCTATTTTAAAGAAAGAGTAAAAATAGTAATAATCCTCAATAATGTCCCATTCTAATAGGGACACAATATGTAAATAAATAAGTATATAGAAGGAAAAGATTTTCAGAAGAGTATGGTTAGAGCTGAGTCTCAAGGAAACCTATGGAAACTTAAAGGAAGAGGTGAAAAGATAAAGATAGATAGATATAGATATGTATTTCTATATTTATACATACATATATAACATGCTCAGAATTATTTTTACAAGCAAAACATAAATGTAGAAATCACTGACTTAAAGAATAGAATTCTGGACTGGGAGTCAGGAGGACTTAAAAGTCTTGTCCCTGACAAAAGTTCACTGTGTTACTCTGAGCAAGGCATTTAATTGTTTAGCACTCGAGTAATTTTTAAAATTCTAAGTTACAGATGAAACATTGCACTGCTGAAGAGAATTCAATGAAGAATTAGGAGGTCTAAACTCAGACCTCACTCTCCCTCCTCAATTTCCCCTAAACAAACTAAAAGATCTAAAGACTTTTTGTTCCTCTAAGTTCAAATATTAAAACAGTTTCCATGTGTCCATTCTGTCCACAAAGGATTTAAAATGCTTTAAAATAAATAAATAAACAAACAAACTGAATTAGAATGAAAAGTCAAATTCAAACAATACTGTGATGAGTCTTGAATGCCAGATTAAGGAGTTAATTATTCATTTGACAAGCAATTAGAAATCTTTGAAATGAAGTGCCATGGTCATTCAGACCTGTGTATCAAGGTTATTCTGTAAGTGCCATGAAAGCTTGAATGAAAAATGAAGAGCCTGGAAACATATGGAGAGACCAGTTAAAAAGCTCTTATAATGATGCAGAAAAAAAGAAATTAGAATACAAATTGAGATCATCTTAATCCAAAGAAATACATTTCTTGAAGAAGAATTTTAGTCTCCATAGTAGGCAGGTGGAAAATGTTTTATCCAAAGTGGCTTTTAGAAGCCCTCAAATAATTTTAAGTAGGTAGTCAACTACTCTGTTTATGTATAAGACTAGATTATGTTGACCTACAAATCTATTTTGTTTCATTAACATGCCAACTCTGTTTTCCAACCATCAGTGGCAAAATGGAATTTCCAAAGAAAATTGACTAATAATAAGTTGGACAGGTGGATATATTAGTTTGTAAGGGAAGCTACCAATTGGCTACTTTGAATGAAATTGCTTGCTACATTCCAAAGAAGACTCCAATACCTATTATATTATGTATATTTTCTATGCAAAGTGATTAAAATATGAAAATGACAACTTTATAATAAGTACTGAAATGTGTGCCTTTAGCAATATATTTTATATGTGTTGGAATCGCTTCTATTTTCTCTCAAAATGAGTTTTGGTACCTTTTATCCTTCAGTGATTATTTTTCCCATGGAAAACAATTTCAAAACTATACAAAATCAAGCATACCTTTATATACCAATATATCCTTAGAATTATTGGTTGCCTGTGTAGTTGGAATCTGAAAACCCAACTACAAGTTGAAAACAAACTATTCTGTTAAATCTCCTTGGAATCAAGTTAGTCAGATTTTTATTTTGAAAACTTTCAAGTTTCAAATATTTCAATAATATGATATATATTTCTTCATCTCCATGTAATAGTTTTGGTAGATTTTTAACTGAAAATAGTATCAGAAGTCCACTACTCCAATTATCTGTTTATTGATTAAGTAGGGGTCAAGCAAGATTAAATGACTTGCTAAAATTAAGATAATAGCAGAATTGAATTTTGAATCTTACTAAGACATTTTAAAGAAGTTTTCAACTAAGCTTAATCTCCAAGTACCCTAAGGATTCTAAGTCAGGAGGGAAGAAGGAGCTTGAAGACCAACCTTTACAAAGGCACAGAAATGGAAAATGGGAAGTCCAAATAAGGGAAATTATAATTAGAAGTTTAGTTTGGCCAGCACATAGATTATATCAGGGAAGCAAAAGAAAATAAGTCTGAAGAAGTATTTTGGAGCTAAATTTTTAAGAACTTTAAATAACAGCTTGGAGAGATTATATTTTATCAATCATTATGGATTTTTGATTAGGGCTTTAGTGTGTTTGGGCCCTATTTTCCATTTTGATTTTATTTCTTATCTCCTGGTCCTACTCTCTTATTCAGGAGTAAATATTTTATTATGACCATTAGTTCTACAAGAGTATTTTATAAGTAAATATCCAAACTAATTAATTAAGTTACAATTTTGTTCACAAATCCTAATCCACCATTTTTTCTCTACACTTAATGCCTTTCTTTCAGTTGACATTGAAGAGACTGGAGAAATTTAGCCGTGAAATGAGAAGGCTCAGGGGACATGATAGAGATGTTCAAGTATTTAAAGCAGTGTCATGGAGGAGAAATTAGACTTGTTCAGTTTGACTCCAAAGGGTACAACCAAGAAAAAAGTGCAGACATTAGAAAAGGAATAAATTTAGATTTGACACCAAGAAAGGATTAGAGTAATCCAACAAGAAATCAATTTATTGGAGAAGAAATAGATTCCCTCTTTCCTTATAGAAGGCTTCAAATGGAAGACCACATGCCAATAGATTTTTTTTTTTAATGAGGGTTTCTAACTATATGAATTAAATTAGTTGACTGCTGAGAACTCTTCAGATTCTCAAATTCTGTGATTCCATTTAAGAGAAAGAACACTGAACTGTCCAGGAGACTTTGGTTTCAGCTAGTGGAAGTTACTTTTCTTTTCTTTGTCTCAATATGTCTACAGTTTGTCTACAGTATGAAAGGGATGAACTAAATGCTATTTCTAATGACATTTCCAACTATAAAATTTCATAACTTGCTGCTCTTCCTAGCTGTTCTCATTCACTGAATCTAGTATCTAGTATTTTGCTTACCTATTTACATTGTGTATTCCTGATTAACTAAATTTTTGTTTTTGTTATATTGCACTTAGAACAATGGTTGGGCAAATTTGATTTAGAATATTTTTTTTCAGATGTGTTAAGATAGTTTCCATTTCTTCATCTAAAAGTTGCCCAATAATATCCTTTGGGCAATTTATGGAATACTTTTCATTTTTATTAATTTGACTCAGTTCTCTATAATCAAAAGATGTGTCCTTTAACAGAAACACATGATGTAAAGATTGTTTCTTATTGCCCTGCTTTTCTTCTAATCTTATTGCATTGGTTTTGTTTGTGCAAAACCTTTTTAATTTAATATAATTTAATTGTTTATCTTGCATTTTATAATATTATCTATCTCTTGTTCATGAATTCTTTCCTTCCCTATAAATCTAACGGGAAGGAGACAAGATGGCGGAGTGAAAAGGTGACTCTCTGCCTCTGCTCCGATCTTCTCTCAAATCAACAATAAAATAAGCCTCTGAACTGATCTTCAAGTCAATGAACTCAGAAATATTTGGACACTGCTTTCTGGAGAACTTCATATCAGAGATATCCACGCTGTCTAAAAAAAAAGGAAGAAGCAAAAGAGACCTCTCACCATAGACAGCTTCTATCAAGAGAAAGAAGCGATGACCCCAGATCCTGAGGTTCCTTTAGACAAAATACCAGAAGAAGGTATTAAAGACCATCACTGGTCACTTTTTTCAAAAGGCCTTTCTGGAAGATTGCATAAAGAACCTCAAAAGAGAGTTGGAGGATAAATGGGAAAATAAACTGAAATCAGTGCAAGAAGGATACAATATCTTGCAAAAAGGATATGATGCCCTGCAAAAGAGATATGAAAAAGACACCAATTTATTGAAAAATTAAATTAGTGAAGTGGAAAAAGAGTGCAATGAACAAATTGGCCAGTTACAAAAGGAGCTTAAAAAGGTAACTGAAGAAAACAACACTTTCAAAATAAGAATTGAACAAATGCAAGTGAATGACTCAATAAGACTTCAAGAATCAGTCAAACAAAAACAAAAAAAATGAAAAATTAGAAGAAAATATGAAATATCTCCTAGGAAAAACAACTGACTTGGAAAATAGATCTAGGAGAGACAATCTAAGGATTATTGGACTTCCTGAAAGCCATGATGAAAAAAAGAATCTAAACACTATCTTCCAGGAAATCCTGAAAGAAAACTGCCCTGAGATTGTAGAATCAAAGGGCAAAATCACCATTGAAAGAATTCACCGATCACCTCCTGAAAGAGACCCCAAAATTAAGACCCCAAGGAATATCGTGGCTAAATTTCAGGAACCAAGGAACAGATTCTGCTAGCAGCTAGAAAGAAACAATGCAAATACCGAGGATCAATAATTAGAATCACACAGGATCTGTCAGCCTCCACATTGAAGGATCGAAGGGCCTGGAACCAGATATTCCGAAAGGCAAAGGAACTTGGATTACAGCCAAGAACAACCTATCTAGCTAGAATGAGCATTATCCTCCAGGGAAGAAGATGGTCATTCAATGATATAGGTGAATTTCACCTATTTCTAATGAAAAGACCAGATCTGAACAAAAAATTCGACATCCAAACACAGAACTCAAGTGATGCATAAAAAGGTAAAAAGGAAAGGACTCTTGAGAACTTTATTTTTACTAGGGGGATACTTAAAGTTTGGGGGTATAAGTAACTAGATATTACTTTGATAATATGAAAAAGAGAACTAGAGAGGAAAAGGTTGTCATACTGGGGAAAAGAGGGAAAAAGTGGTAAAATAAGATCTAAAAAAAAGGAGGTAAAAACAAGGTAAAATCACTTGAAGAGGCAAAGAAAACTCTAATATAATTGAGAGAAAGAGGGGAGGGAGATGAGCATTGTGTAAATCTTACTCTCATCAGGTTGGACTCTAAAAGTGTATATCAGACATTTGATTTCACATAGAAACTTGTCTGTTGCTAGAGGGAAGTGGGAGGGAAAGGAGGAAAAGTAAGGGACAAACTAATAGAAGGGAAAATAGAAGAATCAGGGGAAAGGAGTAAAAACAGGGCGAGGGGATCTAAAGGGTGGAGTATTGTTTGGAGGAGGGGGTCATCAAAAGCAAAGTACTGAGGAGGGGGGAAGGGAGAAAGGGGAAAGGAAAGGGGAAAACATAACTTGGGTAAATAAGATGGCAGGAAATAAAGAATTAGTTATTCTAACTGTGAATGTGAATGGGATGAACTCTCCTATAAAGCGGAAGCGCATATCAGACTGGATTAAAAACCAGAATCCCAAAATATGTTGTCTACAAGAAACACAACTAAAACATAGTGACACATATAGGATGAAGGTAAACGGCTGGAGCAGAAAATATTATGCTTCAGGTGAACAACAAAAAGCAGGGGTAGCAATCCTTATCTCAGATCAAGCAAAAGTCAAGATAGATCTAATCAAAAGAGATAAGGAAGGAAACTATATTTTATTAAAGGGATATGAACAGACAATTTTCAGATGATAAAATTAAAACCATCTCTAGTCATATAAAAAGTTGCTCCAAATCACTACTGATCAGAGAAATGCAAATTAAGACAACTCTGAGATACCACTACACACCTGTCAGATTGGCTAAAATGACAAGAAAAGATAACGATGAATGTTGGAGGGGATGTAGGAAACTGGGACACTAATACATTGTTGGTGGAACTGTGAACAGATCCAACCATTCTGGAGAGCAATTTGGAACTATGCTCAAAAAGTTGTCAAACTGTGCATACCCTTTGACCCAGCAGTGTTTCTATTGGGCTTCTATCCCAAAGAGATCTTAGAGGAGGGAAAGGGACCCATATGTGCAAGAATGTTTGTGGCAGACCTTTTTGTAGTGGCTAAACCTGGAAACTGAATGGATGTCCATCAATTGGAGAGTGGCTGAGTAAATTATGGTATATGAATATTATGGAATATTATTGTTCTGTAAGAAACGACCAGCAGGACAATTTCAGAGAGGCCTGGAGAGACTTGCATGAGCTGATGCTGAGTGAAACGAGCAGAACCAGGAGATCATCAGGCACAGCAACAACAGTATTACATGATGATCAATTCTGACGGACATGGCTCTCTGCAACAAAGAATTGTCTCAAACCATTTCCAATTGTTCACTGAAGAAAACCATATACACCCAGAGAGATGGATATGAAATATGGACCACAACGTAACATTTTCATGATCTCTATTGATATCTGCTTGCATTGTGTTGCCTTTCTCTGATTCTTTTTTTTTTTCTTGTAGATAGGATTTTTCTTGCATAACTTCTCAAGGATTTCAACATTATTAACATGTAGCGGACTTCCTGCCATCTAGGGGAGAGGAGGGGACTGGGGGTAAAATTTGAAATGGAAAGCTTTGTAAAGATCAATGCTGGGGAACTACCCATACATATGTTATACAAATAAAAAGCTTTAATAAAAAAAATTTTTTAAAAAATCTAACAGGAAGCCAACTCCTTGCTTTGCTGACTTGCACATTCACAGATATGATTACTATTTGTGTATTCTCTTTAATCCTACTTTTGTTCTTGTTTGTCCTCTTTTTCACTCTTCTCTTATCCTTTTATTCTCAACAGTGTTTTGTTTTTTCTACCACTTCTTGTGATCTGCCCTCCCTTTGATCAGTCTTTAGCACCCCTCTTTTACTTAATATCTTCTCTTCCTAATTCCCTGTCAAATAATATAGATATCTATATTGAATCAATATTCAATTGATTGTGTGCATTTCTCCCTCTTTGAGCCAATACTAAGGACAGTAAGATTCAAGTGATTCTCATAACCTACCCTTTCATCTTGCACTCCATTGTAATAGGGTTTTCATGCCACTTCAAGTGAAATAATTTACTCCATTCTACCCCATCCTTCCTTCTGCACTAAGGATACTTCTCTTTTTCTTCTCTTATTTTTTTATTATATCATTCTTTCAAATTTACCTTATACCTGTACCTTCTATCTATGAATATTCCTTTTAGCTATACTATTAATGATCCAAATTCTTAATAATTTTAAGTATATCTCCTTTGTAGGGATGTAAACAGTTTAACTCTGTTGAATACCTTAGCTTTTCTTCTCCCTTTTTACCTATTTATATTTCTCTTCGGTCCTGATGTTTGACCTGATATTAGGTATCTAGGACCCCTGATATTGGAGTCCTATATATTGGAAATCAGGTTGTTTTTTTTGTTTGTTTGTTTGTTTGTTTTTTGGCTTTTTCTCTTCTTTTCCTTTTGAAATTCTGAAATCTTTTTATTTCATTGAATGACTATTCCCTCCTCTTCCCCCCCCAAATATGTTTAATTTCACTGGGTAGGCAATTCCTGGTTGTAGTCCTTACTCTGTTACATTCCAGGATATCATATTCCATGATCTCCAGTACTTCAATGTTGCAGTTTTCAAATCCTATGTAAACTTGATTTTGACTCGTCAATATTTGAAATGCTTTATTCTGGTCACTTGTATTTTTTCCCCTTAATCTGATAGTTCTGAAATTTGGCTATAATTCTCCTTGGAGTTTTTATTTTAGGAAATTTTTCTAAGGTGTTTGGTGGATTCTTTCAATGGCTATTATGCCTCTGTTCCAAAACATTAGTTTTCCTTGATAATTTCTTGAAAGATGTTGTCCAGGTCCTCCTTTTGATTATGGTTTTCAGGTAATCCAATGTTTCTAATATTATCTCTCCTGGATCTATTTTCCAGGTCAGTTGTTTTTTGTTTTTGTTTTTTTCCCATGAGGTATTTTGCATTTTCTTCCATTTTTTTCATTCTTTTGAATTTGTTTTTATCGATTGTTGGTTTTATCTCAAGCCATTAGCTTCTACTTTCCCAGTCTTGACTTTTAAAGGTATTGTTTTCCTCAATCAGCTTTTGTACTTTCTTTTCCTTTTGAAGAATTGTACTTTTTAAGGAGTTGTTTTCTTCAGTGGATTTTTGTTTTTTTCTTTTCCTTTTGACTAGTTCTACTTTTTAAGGAGTTTTTCAAGTTGTAGTTTCTTTTTTCATAATTATTTCCAATTTTTCCTTCCAATTTTTTCTTTCCAATTTTTCTTCTCTCTCTCATAAATGATTTTTATGCTCATCTTTGAGCTCTTCCATGAATTCTTTATAGGCTTAAGATCACTTTTGATTTTTCTTAGGGCTTTAACCCACAAGTGTTTTGATATTGTTGTATTTTCAGAGTTGGTCTTCCCTGTCACCCTAATAAATTTCTATGGTCTGATTCTTCTTGTTGTTGTTTGTTTATCTTTTTTGGGGGATGGGGATGGGGGTGGATCTTTTCCTTTTTTAAAAATTTGTGCTCTACTCTCAGGGTAGAAGGAATACTGTCTCAGGTTTCTTGTGTCAGTAGCTACAGATTCTGGCTGTTTACCTGATGCTGCCTTAATGCTTTCCTAAGGTCCACTTGGGACTCTAGTATCTTGTGTTGTGCTGAGGTGGGTGTGGTAGAGGGAGGTTGATGTGGTAGATGAGGTAGCGGGGATGGTAGAGGAGATGAAATTGTAGAAGTCTGTTGGTTTACCTATTGTTGAGTTGGGGTCCTAGTGGTGAAGTCTGGTTTATGCTGAGGCCAGGAAGAGGGTTTCTACATTTTTTTTTACAGGGTTTAAACTAAAGCACTAGTGATCTGATCTCTGGACACTGCCTGGGGCTATGCTGATGTTGATGTGTATTGTGTTTGTTTAGGCAACTGTAGAGTTACCATCTACCTGTTTGCCCGGGGCTATGCTGAGGCTTGTAAAGGTTTGGTGACCAGAGGATACCTGTGGGGCTACATTAAAACATGTCCTGGTTTCTGGAGCTGGAATCCCCCAGTTCCTCTGCCTATGCTAAGACATGTGAGGTATTTTGCTTTGCTTTTGGGGGTTGGGGTAGGAGGGGATGGTCCTGGCATTGGCATTCACTGGGGCTCAGGATGTCTTGCTGGTTTGCTGAGGTGGGACTTGCTAGGACTGGACTTCATCCTTCCTTCCCCCCTACCCCCCCTTACCCAAGACAAACCACTCCTGCTGAGTTTCCAAGTTTCCTGGGCTAAAAGATTATTTCACTGTCTCCTTGCTTTTAAGCTACTTCAGGACCTGCATGGGGCACTATTTCATGGTTGCTTGGAGGTGAACATGGAAGAGTTATAGCAATTTGCTGTTTACTTCTCCATCTTGGATCCTGGAAATAGTTTCTCTGTCCTGCAATCTTTCTGATCAGTTGTTTGATTCCCCTTACTATCTGTGGGTAAAGAGTTCTTGAAGCTGCCACTGCTATTGTTTTCACCCACGTCACTGTCATATATGTCAGCTCTGGACAGGTTTCCACATGGGTGTACAAACATCTCCTGCATTTCTCCTAAGTTATCTTAGGTTGAAAAAATGCCTCACCATGGCTTTTGGCTGGTTCTGCAACTCCAAAATTTTAACTGAGGCATTATATTAAAATTGTTTAGAGGGGTGGGAGAGTTCAGTTGGGGGGCTATACTTAATCTGACATGTTAGTTCTACTCCATTCCTTCTCTGAGTCCCTAAGGATATAGTTCATCTAGGCCAAGTATACTCTGTGTTACCTTCGCAATAGTGACTTTATCCAATTCCTGTACTGTTTGGACACCTTTTTTTCATGTCTTGTTAAAAATTCATCTCATCTGCCTCCCTTTCAACAACTATCCTTGAGCTTGCATATTTTGGAGATTTTCTGTCAAGCAAACATGGAGATTGAAGTTACCACCACTGAAACAGTGTGTCAAGCTTGCTAATGGCTCATGTGTTTGCTTTTTCTATTGATTTATGCCATGTGCATTTATTACAGGAGAATATCTTCCTTTCTGACAAACCTCCTTCTTCTGTTATTTCCTGATTTATTCAATAGTTTATATGGAATATAGAAAAAAATCACCTTCCAATCATATCTAAAGTAAACCCTATTTTCCTTAAGTTTGGAGAGAGAGGAATTGCCTTTGTCTCTTGGATCATTTATATATTTGTTTGAGGAACTCATTATAATTATAGGATAATCTTATCAGTGGTCTGCACCACCTTCTGGGATTGACCTTTTCCAGAATGTGTAATTTAATCAGGGCTTCCTTAAAACCTAATCCCCAGTTCCACCCCCTGCTCTCTATTGATGAGTAGGCCTTATCACACCATTGCTTTCCAGTTTGGTCTTCTTTCAAAGGTTATCACCATGCCGCCTCTATCAAGGATGCTGAAGGTCTAGTACAATTGACTGGATCTAATGTTTACAGGATAATCACTGATAGCAGGCCTAATATTTTGTCTTTACAAATCCCTCAGATGGGGATGAAGGGATAGAAAAAAGAGGTGGGGTAAAGGTAGAAGAAAACAGTTAAGGACTGAAAGGGAGAATTCTTCAGAGTAGAAAATTTATCTCTCCAGGAAAAGACA
Source organism: Myrmecobius fasciatus (assembly GCA_023553655.1). Lineage (NCBI taxonomy): Eukaryota > Metazoa > Chordata > Mammalia > Dasyuromorphia > Myrmecobiidae > Myrmecobius > Myrmecobius fasciatus. The sequence continues at coordinate 71,989 of JAJPUD010008086.1, read as the reverse complement.
TAGAAAGACTGGAGATTCTTAGGACACAGTTTTACCTCACATGAGGTGAGTCCTAACAAAATGGTAGAATTCATTAAAAATTTTTACAAATAGGAAAAGTAGAAAAAGAGAGATTGTCCTAGCTCTTACCTTGCAGAGTTCTGCCCTCATTGTCTCTTAAAAATTAATGCTTGAGAGAATATTAATAAAATTTGCCCAAGAATCCCCAGTGAAGAAAGAGATAACCAGTTTAACCATAATATAGTTGAATGGGTATTATCTTGAATAAGAAAGCTCTAACTGAAATCCTAAGCAATGGGTTGAGAAGATGAAGAGCTAGTGTTAGATTCAGAAAGGTCTCATTTTCTAGTCCTACCCTGTATGCTTGTTCACTTGGGGACCGTGGGGAAGACAGTTGATCTCTATGTACCCCTAAGGGTAATTCTTTAGGTCCATAACACTTCAAAAAAATGAACATCTATGTAGTTCCACATCATTTCATTCCCCATCATATTTTCAATATATCACAGGTTGGTATAAAAAATTAAATGGGAATTTGGGGGTAGTTTTGCATGAGCTTCAGATGACAAGTGAAAGCCAGATAAATGACACAGAAAACTTAAGAACTCAGAAATGTATTATATATATATGCATATATATATAATACATTTCTGAGTTTTAAAATTATATTTATATTATATTATATATAATAATTATATACATATATTATATATACATAGATATAATACATTTCTAAGTTTATATATCAGTGTATGTGTATACATATGTGTATATATATATACACACTATTGTATAATATCAACATTTTATATCTTTTAATATCATAACAATGCAGACATTTTCTCTGATACAAAAAAAGACTAAAATAATTATATGTGGGCTTTCTAGGTTGTGGGGGCACCATGTTCTTAAGACCTACAATATAGAAGGGATAACTATAAATAAAATTCCACCATCACCACCAATGAAATCAGAGGCCTGTGACAAAAAAATAATAATAAATTAAAATCCTATCCTGTGTATGGGATCATAGATGCATAGTTGGAAGGGTTCTTGAATGTAATAAAAAGTATGACTCCCTTAAATTTTAGATAAGAAAACAGATAAGAAAACAGGCCTCAAGAGGCTAATTGGCTCTAAGATCACCTAAGTATTACATGGCATAGCTGAAAATTGAAATCAGGTCCTTTAACAATGAGCTTAGGGTACCAAGTTCAGGACCTCCTTTCTATGTGCTTCTCATACCATTTATTGTTGTTGTTCGGTTGTGACCCCCCTGTGACTATTTACTGTTACCCAACCCCCTCTTTTTTGCCACAGATACTGGAATAGTGGTTTGCCATTTCCTTCTCCAGGTCATTTTGCAGGTAAGGAAACTGAGGTAAACAGGGTTAAGTCACTTGTATAGGATCAAAAAGCTACTAAATATCTAGGGTCAGATTTCAATTCAGGAAGATGAGTTTTCATGCTTCCAGACCCAGCATTCTAATGACTGAGCCACCTAGATGCCTCCATTCATTATAACTAATTCTAAGATGGTTATTTTCCTTCATTCTCAAAGAGAATCAAAATGACATCACTATCTTAGAGTAGAATTACAGCACGTCTGGCAGTGGATGATTAGATTATATGAATTCAGAATTCTCTGCCACAGGTTGGACACAAAAAATCTCTATGAGCATTTGGGGTAAACTCTGTAACTTTGCATACCTTGCATTTCTAAAATTCTGCTTTGCTCATAGAGCACAGCACTTTCCTTGATGAGGGCAAGCCAAGCTGGGTGGTCCTGTGGTAATGTCTCCCATGTCATACAACCTATTCAAAAGTTCTCAAGAGAGATCTTGAGAGTATCCTTGTATTGCTTTTTCTGACCACCTTGTGAGTCTCCGTAAAATAATATTTTTGGCAAATGTACATTTAGCATTCAAACAATGTGGCTGGCCCAACAGAGTTGTGTTCTCTGCAGTAGAGTTGCTATTTAGTTCAAAAAAGGATGTTAGTGTCTGTTACCTTATCCTGCCAGGTGATCTTCAGAATCTTCCTAAGACAATTCATATGTAAGTGATTTGGTTTCCTGGCATGGTGCTAGTATAATCTCCATGTTTCTTAGGCATACAACAATGAGGTAAGCACAATGGCTCTATTTGATAGTCAGTCTAATATTGCTCTATTTGGTAGTCCTTCTAATATTTCCCTCAATGCAGCCTCTGAAGCTAAGATTCAACAAAGTATGGATTAATTCTCTGCTACTTGTGCTAATTTTGACCTAACAATTAACACAGATCCTCCATCAGCCAGGACCACATCATCCATAAGTGAGCATCAGAGACTGAATTTAACTCAGATCTTCATAACTCCAGGCTCCATTCTCTATATACTGAATCATCTGTCTGCTTCCATATTATATCTATATGTCACATATGTGTTCCATATCCTATATATAATATATACCATGGAATTGCATGTATCTCATTATGTATACTAGACTGAAATTAATGTTATATAATATTCCTATGTATTAACTTCTTATGTAAATGTATTTTAATATTCATTAATAAATAGCATGTCAATATATTATGCAATGACTTATATGATATAAAACATATATACATATATAAATTTCTTATATCAATTTCCATATTTTCCTTTTGAGTTCATTACATATGTTCCTTAGTGGCATTTTATACTCCAAGGTAATCTGTACATAGCAGGGTGCTACTTTATAATCCTTTGTCCTTGGAAGGACCAAGAAATGAGTCTACAAAGGAACAAGTTCATAATTTTGCTTCTTTTATTTAATGGAAATTTAATGCAAGAAGCAA
>JAJPUD010008086.1:56374-69067 GCA_023553655.1 Myrmecobius fasciatus | reverse complement strand
ATATATATATATATATATATATATATATATATATATATATATATATCTTGGTCAGAGATTATCAGTGGACAATGAGAAGCATAGAGGGGGCTGGTTTCCATTTGGGAAGCTTGAATGTTTTCTGTGATCCCCATCTCTTCACTGCTGCAGAAGCCCATTTCCATAACAATAATATTTTCTCAGTAATGCTAAGGACAACTTGGTGGTACAGTAGTATCAGGCCTGAAGTTAGAAAAATCTGAATTTAAATTGGGATTGAGATATTTATTAATTGTATTACCCCTGGCAAGTCACTTAACTCTGGCTGCCTCAATTGCCTCATCTGTAAAATGAGCTAGAAAAGAAAATGGGAAACTATTCCAATATCACTGATGAGAAAACCCAATATGCTATCATGAAGAGTCAGTCATGACTGAAAAAAATGACTGAACCACAACAATGATGACGCTATTGGAGTGTTTGTTCTATGACTCACTCATATATATGTATATATATATATATATATATATATATATATATATATATATATATGAAAACTTGAAGTTGCAAATGGCCCAAATCCTAAATGAATGATGTGTGATAGACATAAAGAGGCTGCAGTCTATTACTAAAACTGAATTGAAAAAGAGACAGGAAAAGCATTCATGTTTGCTTCATTGGAGAAGGAAATGACAAACCAATATCTTTGCCAAGAAAGCCTCGTTTGAGTTCACAAAGCCAGATATTACTGAAATGACTGAACAAACTAACAAAAAAGTGTTATTGAGGAGAAAGACTGGAGATTTGAAACCTGGGTTCCTATTTATTCTCAGCCACTATCTGCCTAGGTCACCATGGACTCATTTAACTTTGTTTCTCCATTTCTTCCTTTGTAGAATTAAGAGGTTGGTTGAAATAAATGTTTATTTGAATAATGTTTTTAATTTGATTTGAGTTGATGATCTCTAAAATCTTTTTCTAATTCTATATCTAAGAGCTAATGATTATCCTCAGATCACTCCTCTATGTTTTCCCATAACAGGAATGAGAGGCAACCCAACAACAATTTGGGTATTATGGTGGAATGCTGACATAGTAAATAAACAAAAAGAACACTATCAACAACAACAACAAAAAGCATTTACTAAGTATTTATCATGTGCCAAGGACTGTGCTAAGCCCTTCTGATATGTATATAAAGAATACAATGATCCCCACTTGAAATGAGCTTACAGGGTTGGCAAATCTATTCTTGGGGATTTTTGAAGGCATGGAGACCCTCCCATCTAAATCTATAGAAGTGGGATTTTCACTGAGAGCTTCCTTAACTGGTCCCTTTGTACCTTTCCAGGCATCTTATTCCTTCTTTCCCTCCAAGTACTCTAATCTGATGATACAGAAATTTTTTCAATTATTTGAAGAAGATACTCCTCATAACTCCTTGCATCTCCACTGGCTGTTCCCCATATCTAGAACTCTCTCCCTCCTTAGTTCTGCCTCCTGGCTTTCTTCAAGTCTCAACTAAAATCCTAACTTCCACAAGATGTATTTTTCTTTTCTCCTTAATTTTAATTCCTTTCCTCAGAAATCATCCCCTCTTTATCCCATATATATCAAGTATGTCCACAGTAGATTGTATGTTGTGTCCCCCATTAAAATGTGAGCTCCAAAGCAGTGACAGGATATTTTTTTTCATTTCTTCAATATCCCCAGTACCTAGAATGACTTCCAGCCTATAGTAGGCACTTAATAAATTCCTGTTGTCTTGACTTAACTAATAAAATCATAGATCCATTAAAATAACAAATATCTCCCTTATCTAAATATATTTCAGGCATTCTTTAAAATTCAGCATTCACAAACTAGCTTATTCTCTATTCCATGAATAACCACTGCTACCTCTGTGTCCTATCCTTCTTCCTATAATGCTCTCACATCTAAATCATAAAAATTCTGTCTGTCTTTCAAGACCAATTCAAACACCCTTTCCTCCTTGATGTCTTCCCTGATGTCAATATTTGGATTTGTATCTCATCCCTGTTCAACCCTACAAAACCCTTTAGCCATTTCTTTGGACACACTCTATATTTCCTCTTGTATTTGAGTAATTTCTCTATTTAACCCTCCCTTCTCTCCCTATTCCACTAAATGACTTATGAGAACTCTATTTCTTAAGTGAAAGGATACTTTCCTTTTTCTCCAATCATGTAGACCAGCACAGCAGTTACTAATGGAAGCTATAGTATTCTTCTTCTTAACCTGCTGGCTTTTGATTGGGAGAAGAGAGGTGATGTGTTTATTCAGAAGGGAGGAGAAAATCACTGTAATCTTTATAAATATAGATGCTACAGTGGTGAGTAACTTTATTTCTTCAGATCTCAGTTACTCCATTTGTAAATTGAGGAAATTGGACAAAATCATCTCTCAGGTCCCTCTGTTTTATAATCCTCTTTCTAGAAGAGGCATTCCTTTGACCTTCTGGTAAAGCCTATATAGATTCTTCATAACAATATTTTAAAATAAATACAATAAAATGCATAGTAAACTGTTTTGAGCATAATTATTAAAGACATTTTTCAAAATTCATGGACCACCCAAACTCCATCTGCAGATCTCTTAGATGTGGGGGAAGGGATGTCAAACTTCAGATTAAGAATCTGAGTTTTAGAATGTAAAGCTCCCCAGGTGTTATTGTTCTATAGATCAGTCCATCATGCTTTATTCTTTTAATATGAGAGTGGGCCAGAAACATGCTCTTGCTTGCAATTACTCAGCTACTACTGGAAGACCCTATTCCTGTTGCCTAGCTTCAAGGAACTGTCAGCAAGATTGGTCTCCAGAGGGTGATGAGAGTTGAGGAGAATAGATTTCAACTTATTTTTTTTCTTTTCAAACTGTTCATTCCATTCCCAAGCCTCTGGGGACTTAGTCAAGTGACTTAGAAGACTAAGTCATCTCTTTTATTTTTTATTATTTTTTCTGACTCAAGAACACATATTTACTTAAGACTCTCAATAACTATAGTCATGGCTGCCACTGTATTTATAGTTAGGGACAGAAGCAGCGAATCTATATATATGAGACCAAATCATTTAGTCTTGGGACCCAAATGTGATATTAGATAAGGGGAACCTTGTCAGGACATAGAGTAGTCTCTTACGTTTGCTATTTTATTCTTGTTGCATGGTAGGTGTTTAATTAAGGTTTTCTGACTAATAGATCTGATTCAGTCTCCTTGTTTTGTAAATAAGGAAACTGAGTCACAGGAAAGTAGATGGACTCCCCAATATCAATGGAAATGAATGAGAATTGAATCCAGGCCCAGTGACACTCAACCTAAACCTATTTCTCTATATCAGGCTGGGGCCTAGTCTGTTTCTTATTAGGGTCCTGTTTCGGTCCAGAAATTTTTTAGCTCTTGGTGAGAACCTGCCTCTGATGGTAAGGAAGCAGGTCACCTTTCATTTGCTATTGTAACCGTTGCTCTTTGTCTTACTCATTATTTGTGATGGGAATGTCTAGAAACTGGGCCTACTCCAGCTGCTGTCTGGCTTGATTTTCTCATTGTTTGTTCATGGGATTGTTCTGCATGTCTTAACTGAAAGACAAAATGTGCTTTTACAGGGTATCTTGAAGCTAAGATAAAGGGTCGTGTCAAACACAAGGAATGCTAATTAGATAACCTCTCAGAAAGCAGGCAGGGATTGAACATAAATCCTGGACATTTTCACACTGGTTAAGAGATTGAGGGAGCTTTTGTTTAGTAACCTACATCATCTTAAAACTTCATTTTTGTCCACCTCATGATTCTTTTAGCCATTAGTGGCTGTCTGATTATTGGACTTACTTGACATTACGACTTATCTTGATATTTTCATTGATTTCTTTTTTTTCAAAGAAACCATCAACTCTTTCCACATTTTCATCACAATGCGACCAGAATAATGGAGGCATACTCTGGAGGAATATCAATATTTATATGGTCTTGGGATGGAAGATTATCTTCTCAGTTTCTCAGTTCTGCAGACAGAAATAGGAAGCTGATTTTAGTAATAAAAAGAATTTAGACTGCTTATGTATATGTATTTAAACTGTTAATGAAATAATAGATAAGGTGTCTCAGGAAGGAAATTTACCAATAAGTAATTTTTAGATGGGTAGATTCTAAAGGAGTACAGGTATATAGAATCTTCCCATGGCAAATTCCACAAGTGAAATAAAGGAAAGTCACTGTATGATGCTGATTTTGAAAGCTGTGACTTTTATTTTCAATCAGGGATACAGATCAAAGCAAAGCACACCTGAGCTTCTACCTCATCTTCTCTACGTTGAATATATTTTAATTAGATGAAAAAAAAGGAAACTTCAAGAGAAATCTTAAAGGAAAATGAAACCATAAAAAGGGTACCTGGGTATAAAGCAGGGTAAAAAGCTGGTACTTTCATTTTTCTTTAATTTTCTTTAAATTAACTCTAAATTCCATGAGGACAGACACTATATCATATCATAAATTTGCTTCTTCCCCTGGTATTCAGCATATGTAGTACCAATCATCTAGCCATAGTAGTAATGAATATCTGTTAAATTTAAATTGAGTTGAATTGTATAAGAGAGTGAAGGCTTAAAGTAGTTTGTGTATATCTATCTACCTATCTATGTATCATCTATCTCTAATTCCACACATGCATAAGCACATTTATATGTAGAAAATTATAAGTGTTAATTCATGTAATGAAAAAGTAACAGTATAATTTTAATATATTATATTCCAAATTTATTATTTAAAACTATATATGCATATATATGTATATATACATATATGCACATATATGTATATATTTATGCCTATACACATATATACACATGCACACACATTCTAGGAATTTTCTCTGGTTAACTCCATGCCTGAAAGATTATTGTTCTTCATCTCTTTCTACTGACTTCTTTTAAGCCCAAAGTGAAATCCCTTCTATTAAAGGAAAATTTTCCCAACCCTATTTAATTATAGGGCCTTTCCTCTATTAATTATTCATTTATTCTGTATATAGTTTACTTTGTAAATATCTATTTACATATTGTCTCCCTCATTAGAATATTTTGTTCTTTAAGGGCAAAGAATATCTTTTGCCACTTTTTTATTATCATCAATACTTAGTAAAGTGGCTGGCAAATAAGAAACACTTAATAAATGCTTATTGATTCATTGATTGATATAGTTATATATCTACATGTCTATTTTTACATAAAGATCTCTCTCTATATATATACATATACATATATATACAATATATATACACACATACATATATATATACACACATACATATATAATATATATACCTTATCTCTCTAAATATGTGATGATATATGATATATAATAGACAGATATAAATTTCTCTTTGGATATAGAGATCTATATCTAAACATCTAGATATCTCAATTTGTATTGATAGAGTGAGAGATAGACAGACACACAGACACACAGACAGACAGAGTCAGAGAGAAATGTAGTACTTAGGATGACCTGAATTCAAGTTTGACCTCAGACAATTGCTAGCTAGTATGACCCTGGATAAGTCACCTAATATCTATCTGCTTCACTTTATTTATCTTGATTCACTGATTGATACAGTTTTATAGCCACATATCTATTTCTTTCTACATATACCTTCTCTTTCTAAATATATGTCATAATATATGATATATAATATACAGATATAGATTTCTCTTTGGATATAGAGATATATAACTAAACATCTAAATATCTCTCTATATCTATATGTCTCTCTCTCTCTCTATATATATATATATATATATAGAGAGAGAGATAAGGAGAGAGGGAAAGGGAGGGAGGGAAGAGGATGGGGAGGAAGAGAAGGGGAGAGGGACAGGAAGGAGGGAGGGAGAGAGATGAAACAGACAGAGACAAAGAGACAGAGACAGAGACAGGCAGATAGAGACAAAGATAAATGTAGTACTCAGAGTTCAAGTTTGATTTTAGACAATTACTAGATGTATGATCCTCAGCAAGTCACCTAATATATATCTGCTTCATTTCCTTTATTTTGTAAAGTGGAAATAATAAAACCTATTTCCCAGTGTTTTTATGTTATGATGATAAAATTAGGTATTTATAAAGCACTTTGCAAACTTAAAATACTTTATAAATACTAACTATATGTGCATATAGATATATGTATATACCTATATACATTTTCCATTATAGTATATGAAAATAAATAGATAACATAGCATAGAAAAGATAGAAGACCTCAGGGAATTGTAATGGTTTAAGCACCAGCTGTCAGGGATATCACCACTCATACTCACTATCACTTCCTCTGTGCATCTTCCCATCTCATCCCCCATAGGACTTGAGACTGACTAATGTGCTTTTTTACCTAGGGCCAGCTCTTTCTTCCCTACAAGGTAATACCCTTAATCTGCCAGGAATTTACTGAATATGTTTATTATACCTCAATAGAATCTAGGAGGTAATGGGCTTCATTGCAATTATGTTGTATAGATTTAATGTTTATTTTTTAAAATTTATTTTTATTTATTTATTTATTTATTTTTGCTGAGTTAAGTGACTTGCCCAGTGTCACGCAGTCAAAAAGTGTCTGAGGCCAGATTTGAACTCGGATCCTCCTGACTTCAGGGCTGGTGGTCTATCCATTATGCCACTTAGCTGCTCCTAATGTTTCTTTTTAAATGACAGTTTTTTTTTTTAAAGTTCCTTGAGAACCATTATTTTCTAATATATAAGCAAACATGACTTAAAAGAGATCATGATGCTCTAGGCCACAAAACTGAAAAACTGAAATAAAGTGAATGTGAGTAACAATGTAAGAGGTAGTATAGTCTAGACAGTGTGAGTGAATGGATAGAATGCTGCAGCCTCAGCCATTTAACTATGTCATTTCATCACTCATCTGTTAAAGGAGAGAGTTGGACTGGATAAACCTTGTGGCCCTGCTGGTTTTAAATCTAGGGTCCTAAAATCCTAGGCCTAACCAAATATTCATTGATCTCAGAATTAAAAGACAGGGATGTAGACTCTGTCACTACAATTGGTTGGCCATGTACCCATGTTACTTTCTACTTAAGAACCTTCCTGGTCTTCCTGTTGCTTCCACATTCCAGCCAAACTGATTCCTTTTCCCTAACTTCCAATAATATGATGTTACAAAGAGTTTCCCTTATCCATGGAATGTCCAGCTCTCTACCTCTTCTACCAAGAAGCCTTAGCTTTCTTAGAGTTCTCCTCTTGGCTCAGTTACCAGGTCCTCTGGGAAGTTTTTTCTAATCTATCTAGCTATCTCTACTGTCTCCCTTTTCCTGCAATTTTTGTGTGCATATGCATGTGTATGTGCATATACATACAAATATATATATATATGTATATATATATACACACATATATACATACACACATATACACATGTGGACATGTATACATACATAAAATCACATGTGTATTTATTTTATTTTATTTTTAATACTTTGCTACATTAGCTTTAATTGGATTGGGTTGATAGGGATCAAATTAACACTTAAATTCTAAACCTTAGTATCCTCACCTACAAAATGAATATTTTACAGTTTATGCCATTTTTCTAACAGGATTGATGCAAGAAAAGGATTAACTCAATGTACAATACTGCTACTGTAGACTTCTATCATCTCTTGGATAGAATGTTCTAGCCCAGTGGTGTTAAATTGAAATAGATATAGAGGCCACTAATCCACGAGTAAGGATCCCTGTGGGTCCTATATTGACTTTGCATTTCTAATGTAATGTTATATATGTGTTATGTATTTTCATTTATTCTGCTAAATATTTCTCAATTACTTTTTAATCTGATTCCTACTGTATTAAGTACTCTTCTAGAGCAGCAGGTTCTTAAACTATTTTTTTATTTTTTGTCTCATGGACCCCTGTGGTAGATTGATAGAGCATTAAAAGAATGATTAAAAATTAGAAAGATTTTAGAAGAAAGCTAATTACAATGAAATACAATGTACTAAATATATATATATATATATATATATATTTATAAAGCAAAATTAATTCACAGGACCCATGTAAGGAATATCTCTTCTAAAGGGCAAAGACTCTACATTCTTACTAAATGTTGGATTTGACCCTAATGGACTATGGGTAGAATTATTTCCATATCCTGTTTGGACTCTATGTATGGAAAACCGTATGGGTTATAGATCATACTTAACATGGTCAAGTCACTCAACTTTTCAGGTCTTAGCTTTCTCACCTTGAAAGTAGATATGTAATACTCTTCATTGCATTACATGAAAAATGCTGTTTAAAATGTTTTTCACAAAAATTACAGATATTATAATGGTGGCATTTTGCCCTGGATCTGGAACTAGAAGAGATTTTAGGGATTACCTATTGAAATTCTCTGATTGGGTTCAAAGTCACATATCTAGTCAAAAGCAAAACCAAGATTCCAACAAGAGCCCAGTAGTTGCATATCCATTATTTCATACTGCTCTTCTAGATACAAAGAAATGTGTGCTGGCCAGGAAAGGGTCCCTGCCATCGATCTACCCAGTGGTCATTTTACTACATGGTTCCAAACCTGAATATTTTTTGCCTTACTGTGGACATATATATCCTAGGAAAGATTATTAGCATGGTTGCGAGCAACTTCCTGCTCACCACCACTCCAGATGAGCATGAAGCTCACCAGAGGGAATAATAAATATATCCCAAAAGATGGGAGCATAAAGGAGCAAGTCAGACTAAGTGAATTTATCCCTGTTCTCTGCCCAAGAAGGTGCAGAGTAATATCACAAGAGTACAAATGGAGAGACTGAATAAAAATAAAAGAGAAAGAAGAAAAGGAAGAACAAAGGAAGAAAAGGAATATCCTTGAAAAGAGTGACTTATCTAAAGAAATGCAATATTTTTAGTCTCTCCCATTAAAAAATCACAGATGTGTGTACATCTGCCTGGGATAACATAGGGGATTCATTTAGAGAAGCCATTTGCTCCCCCTCTTAAAAAGTCTATAGCAATTCTGCAATGTGTCTGAAAATCTCATTGCCTATTGATTTCAAAAGTAGCTTCTGGGGAAGCCCTCTCTGTTATTTTAAGACTGATGAAGAATCCATATGTCATGGTAGTTCCAACTCTCAAGGAGGGGGACACACACAGAGAGAGAGAGAGAGAAGAGGGGGGAGAGAAGAGAGAAGAGAGACAGAGATAGAGACACAAAGAGACAGAGACAGAGAAACAGAGACAGAGGGAGAGATAGGGAGGAGAAAGAGACAGATAAAGACAGAGACAGAGACAGAAAGAGAAAGAGAAACAGAGAGAAGAAGAAGAAGAAGAGAGAGAGGGAGAGGGGGAAGGAGAGGGAGAAAAGGAGACAGAGAGACAGAGCAAGAATGAGAGAGTGTGAGGAGCAATAAAAAGAGACAGAAAGAGAGGCAGAGAGACATAAGCCAGTCACAGTGAGGCAGAGACAGAGGGCGAGACAGAGAGCTAGAGAGTTAGAGGGAGGGAGGGAAAAAAAAAAGACAGACAGAGACAGAGAGAAACAGAGTCATAGAGAGAGAGACACACAATCTGTAATCCATTCTGTCCTCTAATTATAGATAAGTTTACTGCTAGCACAGCAGGCCAGATGATATAATTTGTAAACTTGTTGACTTATGGTCCTGATCTTCAGCCATAGGGCCACCACTAGTTTGTATTACCAGTTGACATTTCTAAATCCCTTAGAATTTAGTGTCTGATTGCCCTGTAAGAGTCTAAAAAATTGTAAACCGTTTGGAATTCATCGATTGGCAGCATTGAGATAAACACACATCTCTCTGAAAGACACAGGATACTCTGTTTATTCAAAGGCACTCTATCCTTTCCACTCCAGAAAATCAAAAAAACATGTGTTGGCATTTAAAGGCAGCATAGTGCACTGAGGCATTACATTCAATCCTTAGGAGCACTTTAAGGTCCATATAGCTTGAGCCTTTCATCTGTGGGGGCAAAGAAAGTTGGCAAAGACATAGAGAGAGATGTGCTTGCCATCTTTCATAGGTTTATTCAATTTTAGGAAATGTGTCTCATTTCTTTATACTTTATATTTTATAGAAGTCACTTAGAGACTGAGCCCTTCCTGGCCATATTGCAATAAAAAAGGGGTAGGGTAGAGGGGCTCTTGGCATGTAGAAGTTTGTTTCATGGAGTTGAATTGAAAAAGGAAGTCATAGCCAGAGGCAGCATTAAGAGAGTATGTGGAGTTCTTTAGAAAGAACCCAGGACTTGGAATTAGGAGAAACATGGTTTGAGAAGGGATTGCCACTTTAAGTGAAGATTTCATTTTACCTTCTCTAAACCTCAGTTTACTCATCTATAAAGTGGTGGTAGTGGTGAGTGATATTATTTGTTACCTATTTCACAGGAATATAGGAAATATAGTTTGAAAGCCTTTAATGTGCTGTAGTAATTTGATTTTCTATTGTTATTTGTTTGTTATACTTTGTAAGATTGAGATTGATTTGAGGCTTCCCTGGATTCCCTTCCCCACACATATTCTCTCTTATGTGTGTGTGTGTGTGTGTGTGTGTGTGTGTGTGTGTGATATACATACAGACAGACACACAATACATACATATCTACTACACATATACAATTATAAACCATACATGTACATATGCATTTATATATGCATATAGCATGGTTTAACTGTAATGTTTTTTTCCTACAGTCAAGAAAAGAATGAATGGAAAGCCATGTTATTAATCATGCAAATTAAACATGTATACATACACATTCACATACACACATGTGCATGTGTGCTTATCCATGAATGTTAAATTCTATTTAAAGAATAATTCAAAAAGAATTAAAAATATACTCCTTCCTCCCTTGCATGCAGAAGTTGGGGCTCATGGGTCTAGACCAAAGGTTCTTATTCATTTGTATGTAATAGAATGACTCCTTGAGGGCAGCATATGCTTTAATTTTTTTTTGTTTTTGTAGCCTCAGCACCTGGCACTATGCCTTGTGCACACATTAGGTTCTTAATAAATTGTGTCATTATTGTTGTGTCCCTTCTGGCTTTAAAATCTATAATTAATACACATCATCGGTTTTTGAGGCACCCGCAACTTCACAAACATGACACCTTGTCCAGCTGGTGCTACTAACACATGACAGGAGCAGAGGAAACAGCCTCTGTTCACATCTTTCCAGATGAGATTCAAAAAAACAAACAGAGCTAAGCATTAACTAAACTTACTGAAAGAAAAAAAAACATATGTGCATGTGTGTGTGTGCATACATGCACACATATTTATACACACACACCATATTGTATATAAGACACCAATCTTCACATCATCTTCATAATTCATATTTCTAGAGCATTTGCAGCATCTAAGGAGTGTTTTCCTCACAATACTATATGAGGGAGGTCATACTAATGTTTTATTCTCATTAATTGTTTCCTAGCAACTGGCAGAGGTTTTAGAATACAGATTTTAAAAAAGATTAGAAAGGGGTCAGAAGAGATATTCTGTCCAGGGAAGGGGACAGTTGAAGACCAGGGATTTTCTTTTGAAAGATAGCAAAAGCAGAGAAGGTGAAAAGTTTCCCTAAAATGAGTTTGGGAGATGATGAAGACAAAATCAGCCTACTTTGAAATTTCCCCTAAAAGCTGGCCTTACCTTCTATATCTTTAGGGGGTCATTGAATGGGGATTGTTTGTTTTCAGGTTTTTAAAGTAATTTTTAACTCATGGTTATATAGGACTTTTCCTGAAGAAGAAACTCTTATGTATTCAAGTTAAACTTTGAAATTCTATCATTGTTGCAAAACATATTTTAGATATTTTGCATGCGAATTCAGCAGCAACATATGGTACATGACACAAAAATTATAATTTTATTTTATAATATGTTGTATTTAGTTAAACCCCAATTTTGAAGGTTTTTTTAAAATTTTGAGAAGTTTCTGAAGTTTTAAGAAACCCAATTCCTAGCAAAGTCTCCCTTTCTCTCAGAAATGCAAGACCTTACTAGAAAAAATTTAACATTGTAAGATGAAAAATAAACCAAAATTCTGCCAACTTTATTAGGTTGGTTATCACCATTTCCCCCGCAAGACTTAGTAGAAAGAATTCTCCCTCCAGAAAGGAGGAGGGATTGAGTTTGAATTGAGGTCTGGTAGTTCTTTTTCACCATTCATTATGGAGCCAGTGAGAGAGGACAATATAGGGAGCCCTGAACTTAGACTCAGACTCAACATAACCTGAGTTCAAATCCTCTTCCATATTCTTCCTGGTTCTGTGACTCTGAGAAAGTCATTTAATCTTTCTCCACTCAGTTTCTTTATCTGTAAACTGAAAATAATAATAATAATACCTACCTTTAGGGTTATTACTTACAATAAAATGAGATACTTTATTGAAGTGTAACTTATGACTGCTAAAATTGACACCAACAAGAGATATTTCACTGCCAGGATCCCATATGCTCACTAAAAGCCAAGTAGCCCCACAGTAAATATCTGTCATTCTGTATAACAAATGATAGGAGTAGAAGAAAAAAAGAAAAATAAAACTGCACTTGAATTCCCCTTTATATAGTTGGCAGACCAGATTAATGGTTGATGATTCTGGAAAAAGATAGATACAGAGAGAGAGAGAGAGAGAGAGAGAGAGAGAGAGAGAGAGAGAGAGA
>JAJPUD010008086.1:0-37465 GCA_023553655.1 Myrmecobius fasciatus | reverse complement strand
AAATGCTAAATCAAACAACTATGAGCACTATCTCACACCCATAAGGCTTCTAAAATTGGCCAGAACAAAAAGTAAAATGATTAATTCTGAAGGGGCTGTTGAAAGTAGGTACATTAATATACTTTTGATAGAACTATGAATGGTTCCAGACTGTTGGAAGGCATTTTGGATCTATGCCCCCAATTTTATTAAATTATAGATTCTTTTTGACCCATGTTACTAATTCTATACTTCTTATTTCCCTCCCTCCCTTTTTTCTTTTTCTTCTTGCCTCCATTTTTTCTTTTCTTCCCTTCTTTCCCTCCCTTCTTTCTTTCCTGTCCTCCTTCCTTTCTTCCTTCCCTTTTCTGTCATTCCTTTCTTCCTTTCAAACTGAATCAGTTTTCACCCTTAAAATTTTGACGGAAAAGTATAAAGAAAAAGGAAACCACTGGGCTTTCTGTTTGTTTTATTTCATTTTTTCTTTTATGAATACATCAAGTGAAGATATTAAAGAAAAATAAAAGGGCATCATAAAATTCATTGGCATTCTTATAAATTTAAGAGGAAGAAAGGAAGACCTTTGGCACAGGAGACTTATGAAATGATAGGTATAAGTAAAAAAGGATGAGAAGGCATGAGTACATTACAGCATGAATTGTTGGAAAATATAGTAAAAGTACTGAGATCATGGAACTATCTAAGTATTTTAATTGGGTGCTTTTGGAAGGAGAGGCTGGGGGAAAAGAGGCTGATTTTTTTTTAATTTAATTGGTATAGCGATCTTCTGAAGAAAAAACATCTTTTGTCAATGTAATTCAGCTGTGATTCTATAATTTGTATTCTTAGAGAGTTACTTAGCAAACCAGATTAGTAAACATGATTTGTCAGAATTCAGTTAAAATTGAATCAGATTTTTTAAATGTCCAGGATTATCCTCTTTCTACTACATCATGTTGATTCACATTTGAATGTGTATGCATATAGTAGAAGGTAAACTCTTTTAGTCAAAGGAAAAGCTCTCTACTGTCTTTATTTCCAAGGGCTATCACAGTTGTTTAAGCAATACTGTGCCATTACTAAGTGCTTTTTGAATGCACAGAGGCTGAATGAGATTCACATATTTTTATAATTATCTAGACAGAGTCCTGGCTTTTCAGAGTTCCTAAAGAGCCTATAAAAATATTTTGATCTATTGTATAATGTTTTCCAACTCTTGTTCTGACTACCACCAAATAAACAATTACAACTGTTCAAGAGCTCAAACAAGAAAAAAAAAGCATCAGAGGAGGAAATTATCTTTTAAATTATCCCTTATTAAGGAAACATTTTTTTTTCATATAAAACAGAGAAGGAAGAGGTTATCTGTTAGCAATCCAATGGCAGAATGATTACATTTGTGGTTTCAAAGCCCATGGAATTGGAGATCTAATAAACTATTTCCTACACTTTTTGCTGAGTTCTTAAAAGAGCTTGTTTTCACTAAATAAGGCAACATGACAGGAATAATGGTAGATTTAGAGTGAGGGTAACTAAGACTTGATACTGCATTAGACATATAATAGCTGTATTTGAATCCCCTATAGAACCAGAGTTTCAAATGAACCAATGCTTGAATAAATTAATTCATTATTCATTGAAAAGTCAAATAGTAAAGATGAAGATTAAATACTTTTTCACATAAAGAGAAGAAGAGACATAGGAAAAGACTGCTGATGGGAAATATTGAAAACAAATGGAGAAGGGCTTGACAGAGGATGAGATGGATGGATAGTGTCATGAAAACATTAAGAAGACTTTGGATGGACTTTGGGAGGTAGTGGAGAATAGAAGGGTTTGGCATCCTATAGTCCATGTGGTCACAAAATGTAGAAATGACTGAATGACTGAACAACAGCTATGCAACTATACCTATATCATTTTTGATCATGTTATAAGATCATGTTTCTTTATCTGTAAAGGGAATATGATTACATTTAATGATACATAACATTTATAGGGAATTTTAAGCTTTGAAAAGCACTTTATAAATATCTAATTTCATCCTAAGTATTCTAGAGGTTAAGCACTATTTCCATTTTATAAGGAAGGAAACTAAGGCAGATGTTAAATGGATTGTCCTGCATCACAGTAAGAATCTCATTTTAGGTTTGAATTCAGGTCTTCCTGACTCTCAATCCAAAAGCCTACAAACCAAACCAATTAACAACAAACTTTCTCAAAAAAGGTTTTGATAGGAGAATGTTTTGGAAACCTTGAAATGTAAATAAATGCATCATTAAAGTATACACATAAATACTCCAAACCTTGAGAAACATGCAACTCAAGAAATTATATGCCATGTCTACCGCAGTGATATTCTGAAGTTTCACATGAATTCTTTGCTTATTTCCGTCAAGAGAATCTTTGAATGCAGTCCAGATGAGACTAGTCTGTAACCTGGGAATGGCTAGAGCTAACAGAACAGGTCCGAGGCAGACATTTCAGGTCTCAAAATAGTGATATAATTTATTTCAAAGTAAGTAAAACAATTTGCATGCAAGAAAGCCTCCCACTGTCCAACCAGGAGAAGGAGAATTTAACACACTGGGGTAAGACAGTACTTATATGCATAAGTTTTTTGGACTATGACATAACCATTCTTAGTTCTTGAGACAGCAATATCATGCATGGTCAATGTAAGTGTTTCTGGGTCCCACTGGAATGGTCATTATTTCATGTCTTTGGAGTCCGGATTGCTCTGCAGAACACAAAACTAAAGCTCTATGTTAGGGACAGAAGTGCAATATCTGGCAGGAAAAGGGGTTGTGAACACATGACAGTTGTCTCTGGGAAAAAGGGAGAGTGAAATCCCTTATTGAACACCTAGTGCAGGTCCAAGCAATATATTTGCCAGAAGGTGAGGTCATCCAGAGTGCAAAGGATTAGTGTTATACCATGCTTAGCACACAGGATGCTTGCTGGACCTTAGCTCTGGGAAACAGCATGTCTCCAAAATATTTTGACTTTTCAGAATTTTATGTGTCCATAGTTTCATTGGTTTAGGTAATCCTCCATCATCACAGGACACCCTCCTCTTATGAGTTAGAGGAAATTTTAAAAGAGTTTTGATAGCTACAAAATATTGCCAAACTAGCTATTCCTTGAATAGATGTTATCCATTGCCAAAACTCTACCTGAAAGCTTTTCTACTTGGTTGAGGAGATAGAAAGGATTACATTTAATGGGTAAATTTGTGCTCCTTAATAAATCCTATATATAAAGCTTGAAAAGATCTTTGAGGCCATGAAATATAAATACTTCATTTTATCAGAATCTGAGCCTTAGAAAAAGGACAATGACCTGTTTCCAAGGATAAAGGAGGTAGTACCGGTTTAAACTCAGGTCTTCTGACTCCAGAGTTAGTTTCTTTCTGCTCTAAATTGCCTCCTTGGGTAATTAATTAAGTAATATTTCAGGTAATTCTGATTTCTCATTGTGGGTGCTCCCCAACATGAATACAAATTACAGCCCTTTTGTGCTTTAATAGCTAGTTTTTAAAAGTTAAGATTGAAAAAGATCATTATTTTGAAGTTAACATCCAGGTATTTCCTTACACTATTTAACAAAAAGAAACTGGACAAACTTTCTGCCACCAAGTCCATAAGCAAATTCTATTCTACTTTAATTTGACTTTTACAAAATTCATGCTTTGCTAGAATACCCTCTGAAAGATTATTCTAAGGCAATGCGTAATAATGAGGTTTCAGAATAGGATTTACATGGAAATCTGACAACCATGACCCAGGCATAAAAAGATTGAGAAGTATTGAGAGGCATATTGTTGATATTCTTTTCCCATGTTCCTGGAGCAGAATTTGATGAAACTTTGCCCATCCCCACACCATTTGTAAATGTCATACACTTGTTTTTCGTACATTACCAGAACTAAAAATTAAAACAATATGATCATGGACTCTGGTTTTTGCCTAATCCTACACTACTTTCTGGCTATCTCCATGCAATACTTCCATGATGATAACTCCATTTCACTCTTTTCTCCAACTCTAGTTTTAAGAAAAGTAATCAAATCAATACTACCATTCTTGGAAAGGATATGGCAATTAACGGATGAATCCAGATACTACACACTGACCTCTACCTCTATTAGAATATAAGGACCTTGAAGGTAATAAGTGTCTCATTTTTCTTTGAGTTTGTATCTCCACCACTTATGCTGTTATGCCTGGCACATAACAAGCTTAATAAATGTTTTCATTCATTCATTCATTCATTCATTCATTTATCTATCCATCCATTTATTCTCTTTGAATAAAACAAGGAACTATATTTCAATTCTAGGGACAAAGTAACTCTCATTAAGAAAATTAATGCTCCATCTTTATGCCAGTGAATGATCCTGCTGAACAAATTCATACTTCATAGATTCTTGGAGCTATGGAATTACTCACATTAGTGTCAGAATGTGGGCAGAACAAACTAGATTCCTGAAGAGAGAGTACCCACTCATTGAAAAAACTGTTGAATTTTAGAATTCACAAGGCAAACTTTCCACCCAAGGCTGGAGTGATATTTTGATTCTGTGGGAAACACTTAAGTGCTCTTGTGGTGGAGAATTTTATTTCATTTTTATCTCCTTTGTCTTTTCCCCAAAACAAAAAATGTTTAAGATTGAAACCAGTTCTCAGGAACTGGAACTTTAAGAGCCAGATTCAAAGTCATCAAAAAGAATTGCAAATGCATTAATTTGACTCAAAGGAAAACATTTCAAATGGGGTTGGAATGTAAAAATTCTACCGAGGAGAACACAATTGAATTTAGTATTGGGCTGTGGATGGAAAACATTCACTGTTTGAAGGCAAACACATAGCAGTCAGTGTTGGATTGGGATCTGAAAAGGTCACTTGGTCAATCTCATTGCCTTCAGGTAAAATCCCAAGAAACCATCTCAGGAAGAGATGTTTGTTCCTTGTTTGACATTTGTTTCTGATCATGTTTCACTTACTGAGATAGAGTGGGTCAAAATCAAAGTTCAGGCTTCTACTGCTGGATGAAATAGGAAAGATTTGTCAACTTGACTTCCAAGGCTGTTAGAATGACTAAATGCTAACTGAATGATTGAATCTGCAACATTTATTACATTTCTCACATCCTTCCCCTTCTCTCCATTCCCACCACCTCAGCCCTACCTAGTACTGTTTTTAATACTGCAAAGCTTTTTAACAGGAATACCTGTTTTTGATCTGTCTCCCACATTTTTTTTCGAATAGATATTTCTAAAACACAATTTCAACTATTTTATCCCTTACTCAAAAATCTTGAATGGCTCCCAATTGCCATCAAGATCACACACACAAAATGCTCATCCTGGTATTTAAATAGGGCAGCTGGGTAGCACAGTGGCTAGAATGGTGGAACTGGAGTAAAAAGATTTGTCTTCTTGAGTTCAAATCTGGCCTTAGACATTTACTAGTCATGTGATCCGAGACAAGTCATTCAAATGAGATTGCCTCAATTTCCCCATATGTAAGAGGATATAGAAAAAGAAATGGCAAATCATTCTTATTACCTGCCAAGACAACTTCAAATAGGGTTATGAAGAGCTGGACACAACTAACCAACAAATTTAGAGCTTACCACCATAATCAAGTCCTTACCTGCTTTCCTACTCCTATTCATGGCACTGCTCCTGTTGTCCTTTTGATTCTACGAAAACAGATCTACTAAATGATACCATGCTTGAAAGTCTTTCTCCTATCTCTAGTTGCATAAAGAATGTCCTAGTTACCATCTCCTTCCTTATCTCCATCTTATAAAATCCTTAGCTTCTTTGAGAGGAACTCAGATGCTACTGCTTTTCTGATCTCTCCAGTTATTAAGATTCTTTCTTATATTATTTATTATTTAATGTCTTGGCATGTGATTTTATGTTATATATATTTTGTGCATATTTTCTTTCACCTCAATAGAGTTCATTTTCTTTTTGAAAGCAGGAATTGTCTCTGATTTTGTCTTTCCACATGTGTCGTGTGTGTGTATGTATGTATGAGTGTGTAGAGGTGTGTATGTATATATTAGTCACTCAATGTATATTTGTTAAATTGCTCTGAATGTAATTATATTTTTATAATAGTTGCCAATTGGCATGAAAAGAGCTGAAATAATATTTCCTGGTCCAATTATTTTGCTGAACAAATTGGATCAATGTGCAGAGATCCAATCAGTTGCTTATGGATTGACTTAAAAATGGTTTATCTGGTGAGCAGTGTAGTCATAACAACCTTTAGTCTTTCACAAGATGCCTCTGTGGCCAAAGGCATGATAGCTAGTTAGGTTTTTTTTCTCTAGCCAAAATATGCTTTGGTGGCTTGGACAAAGAGCAAGTATTTGGCTGATTTTCCTTAAATTTATTTTATCTCTTCTGTTAAAAATGAAGGAATTTCTCCTAATAAGAAAACTTAAAAAAAACACTTCTTCCTTTATGTATACCTCAGTTAAATTGTTATTATTACTATTACTATTACTATTATTTTTATAATTATTATTTTAAGAATAAATAGCTTGGCATTAAGTAACACAGAAGATATATCTTTACTTCAAATAATATGGATATGCCTATTTAATCTTAAATTTTTTTTTCCTGTTTCTGGAATGTTGCTATTATGATGGTGGCCATGTCATAATTATTTAGTTATGTCTGAATCTCAATGACTCCATGTGGTGTTTTCTTGGCAAAGATACTAGAAGGGTTTGTCATTTCCTTCTCCACTCATTTTAAAGATGAGGAAATTGAGGAAAACAGGGTTAAATGACTTATTCAGGCTCACACAGCCAGCAAATATCTGAGACCATATTTGAACTCAGGAAGATGAGTCTCCAGGCCCAAAGCTTTATCTATTATGTCATAAAAACCACTTTATATTGCTGCCTCCAAACCTTTTCAAGTTTCCTGTTTAAATGTTTATGAAAAAGTTTTTTTTTTCTGTCTGGTTCATGAGTTCTAGAAATCAGTTCTGAGGAATTCAATTGCCATAGCAGTCTGAATTTTGTAGAAATAGCTTATCGCTAAGGGTAACTTCAATTACTAAGAGGACTAATCTTTCTTGTTGTTCTTTACTTTTTTGAGTCATATATAATCCTTCATGAGTCCATTTAGGGTTGTTTTGGCAGAGATATTGGAGTGGTTAGCCATTTCTTTCTCTAGCTGATTCTACAGATTAGGAAACTGAGGCAAGCAGGATTATATGATTTATACAAAGTCACACAACTGGTAAATATGGGATGCCAGATTAGAACTCAGGAATATAAATTTTCCTGATTTAAGTCCAGAGTTCTGTCCACTGCATCACCTAATGTTCCAAGGGGACAAACCTAGAAGAGTTTAATTATAATTTAAGTCATATATTTGAAAAATTCTAGGTTCAGAAGGCAAAAAGGTCTCAATGAACAAAGATGTTTCTCTCTTTTAAAGGGAAAATTGAAGCTTGGTCCATTTTGATTAAATAAGATGAAAGGATCCATGAAAATACAAATGAATGAATGAAAAGGCATTGTTTAAGTATTTACTATGTGTTAAGCACCTTAATAAGCATTGGAGATACAGACATAAAAATAATGACAGTCCTTGTTCTCAAAGAGCTAATATTCTAATATGGGGACAAACATTGGGGAGTGGTAGTCAGAGAGGGGCAATTTGATCTAGAATGTTTCAGGAATGATAATGGAGTCGAAGAAAGAGTAGATGACAAACCTCTTCTGGAAACAAAGGCAGAGGTGATTTGATTCTGTTTCCAAAACTGAAGGTAGTAGTGTGTGTGAAGTGATGGAAATGTTAAAAACAAATCAACAAAGTAGTTAATGAGGCTTCTGAGAAAATGACCAAGGTGTAGAGAGTAAAGTGAAGTATGGCTAGGATTTTTCTGAAATAGAGGATTAAAAGAGGCAGCCACTAATCAGAAGAGCAAACTCCAGTGTGCAACTTTTAAGGATGAAAGGGTTAAAACTTTCAAGGCATGGTCTCTAATGTAGCTGGCAAAATTGAAGTGATGAGATGGAAGAGTATATATACTCTTCTACTACAAAGCCTTCATAATACTTAGAAGAGTGTCTAGGATGAAATAGATGCTTAATAATTGCTGTTTACTATCAAACCTGTGAAAAGAGTCATGAGAGTCCTGGAAGAATGACATAGGACATCTTGGACTGATTAAAGCTCCCTCTTTCATTGGCACTATACAGTAGAAATGGTAAATAAAGGCATGAAGGTTGGGTTGGCACTTGAAAGATGGATGACTTTGCAAAATTAGAAGGGAGAATGAGATTAAATATGATGATGATGATGATGCTTTACAGTTTGCAAAGCTTTTTACACATAGTATCTCATTGGAGTAACAGTTTGCCGTGGGGAATATTCATTATTTATGTGTGGATGTTCAAGAGACAGCTGAATAAAATCATGTCAATGTGGAGTATAGAGAAAAATGTAGTAGGAAATAAATTTTAAAGGGTAGTATTATGAGAGTATCCATCAAATTCCCTGAGCAGACTCATGAAATCTAAACTTACATTTCATTCAGTAGGGCAAAAGAAACCATTGAGCTTTTTTGTGTTTGTTTGTATGTATATGTGAAACCAAAATGTTTTTAGGCAATATTATTCTGGCTGTAACAAAGAACACAGATTGTCAACTTAATTTTTGTTTCCTTCATCCAGAGAAGAGTCATTAAACTTCTGAACTTGGGTCAGGGGTATTGAAAATGGAAAAGAATAGATATGAGATAGAAAGATAAATATCACTTTGTGACTGAATACGGGGAATGAACAAGGAATGTGATTCACCAATACTCCAGGGGATATGACAGAGACAAGAAAGTCTGACTGAGAGTGGATTTGGAGAAAGATGATGACTTCTATTTTTAGGCTTATTGGATCTGAGTTTAAAGTAGGACCTTCACAGTAAAAATGTCTAGGATCCAGTTGGAAGCAAGAGAATTGAATCAATATGAAACAAAAGATGGAGATTTGGTGTTATCCACTCAGAAGCAATGAATGGCTGAAGCTACAATTAAAGCATCATCACTACATGATGGTTTCCTATCTCAGAATGTTTGAAAAAAGCATTGCACTTGGATTTGGAGGGCTTGGGTTGCAGTCCCAACTTACACTAGTTTTGCTATATTGCACAGCTCATTTATCTTCTCTGTGCCTCATTTTCCTCATCTATACATTTGAAGAGATTAGACTAGATGAACATTATGATTTCTTGTAGCTGTGAATCTTGTGATACTATCTAAAAACTATGGGACTTCATCCCTTCAGTCTGTTTCATAAATATTGATATCTGTACATTTATTACTAAACATTACTAAATATTACTAAATCATTCTTCTGGAGTTCTTAAGTTGACAACATCAAAACATAATAATGAATGGAAATCTCTACAATAGATATCACCACCATGATTAATGCTTAAGTCCTTGGAACTTTCATAATAACTTTCTTTAAGTTTATCAAAAACACTGGAGAAGTGCTTCTGTGAATTCAGAGACCAGGAAATAAAAGAACTACTTTGCCAAAGAAATGGTAAAACCAGTCATTTTTCATTTGCCATGGTGTCTGTGGAAGAATCTAATTTGGGGATATTGTTCCAGTGTGAATCCAAGTTTTCTTTAATGAAAATTTCATTATTTTTTTTCTAGATTGATCTAGATTTTGAAAATCATGGAAGAATAGCCTATCAATTGTTAGTCTAGTGAAAAGTACACTGAACTTGGAATAATTCTTAGATTGCTACTTGCTAGCAAAATGTCTCTAGCCATGGTAGTTCACGAGGACTTCCATCACTACATTAACATTGTGGTCCTAGATGGTCTAGCAGAACTGAATTATGTCAGCCTTGGGCTTAGGAATGTTGCTGTTTACCCTAAGTTCTTGAAGAGCACCCTAACATCATGGAGGTGATACTATTACATGCAAGTGAATTGGATTTAAATAAGGCAAAGTCACCTGTCTCACTTTCCCCTCTGGAGCTATGTGTGTCCAGTGGCAAGATATAGATCAAGATGACTGGAGATGGCCTTGGATGAATGGGAGACCTCTTTTTTTTTTAAGCTAAGGTCTTCAGTAGATCTGAGGCCACTTGGGTCTATGAATAAGTACTCAAGAAAATAAGCAATCTCTTGAGTGGCTTGGTTGTCAAACTCAAGCAATAATGTGGCATAATGTCAAGCATCAACATCAAGGGTGTTTGTGTGTGCATGGGTATGGGTGTGTGCCTGTGGGGGTGTGTGTCAATGTTTTTTTTTTCCTTGTAAAAGTTTTATTCTTTGACCAACATGTCAAGAAACATCCATGTTTGCTTTGAACATTAATTTGTCCTAAATTGAAAATGCTAATGTTCTGGATAATTCAGAATATAATTCTAAGAAACTACACATGATATCTAATGGTTTTCACTTTTTTTTTTCCTTTTGAGGCTCTTCCCTTAGAACCTTCCTATAAGTATTTTACATCGAGTCATTAGGAATAAATCAAGCCAAAACGCCCTATTTTCTCATTCTTCATAAAGAACAAACACATATAACTAAAATGATTCGTGATGCTCAACTTTCTTGATACTTTTTTGCCAACCAATCCCATTTGTGGTGATAATGTAACTGTATGTAGCAGTTTGCATGGCCCTTTTCTGTACCATGGACTGAATTCTTGAACCTTTCTTGAGAAAAGTACTGAATGACTCCTTGGCACACACTCAGAAGACCAGCCAAAGCACCTTTATAATTTATTTCTAGCTAAATTATACTGAGTTGGGGCAGGATGCTGAAGTGCATTGATGTCTCATAAAAGTGGCTTGGTTTGATGAATGATTACTCTCCTGATACTGATCTAGGAAATCATATTAAACTAATATCAATGAAATAGTCTCTCTTTTCCCCCAACCTCTCTCTTTCTCTTCTCAGTCTGTTGATGGGAGTCATCATCTTTTTCTGTCTTTCTTTTTCTCTGTGTCTCAATGTGTCCATCTATCTTTCTTTTGTTCTTATGAATGTTTCAATTATGCCAATGAACTTATTATGAATATTCATTAAATATTGGATTAATGAGAAATGAAATTATAATATTGATTCAGAATGTGAATGAATGCTAATCAATTGTTTAACATTTGAAAAAAAAAGGTTTAAATGTGGGTACTTCTATACATATATGTGTGAATATGCATATATGTATATGTGTGTTGTATATGCATTCATATGTATATAACAATTATATTAGCAACAATGACTGATATTTAAATAGCACTTCAAGATATACATATATATGTTTGTCTACTTATTTTTTTTGAATAATCCCTTTAATATAGGTATATCATCCAGCATATGTATGTATACATGCAATACATGCATATATACATATGTATTTTTATACATACAGATAGCTAGATAGATATCTATATCCACATGCATACACACATCATACACACAAAGACATATATGTGTGTATGTTTGCCTATTTATTGCTTTTTGGTATAATAATCCTTTTACATTTTTTCCCTTATTAATTGATTTATTTTTTCTGATAATGCATGTATATTAATTTTTTTTCAATACACATCTCTTTACAAATCATGTTGGGAAAGAAAAATCAGAATAAAAAGGAAAAACCATGGGAGAGAAAAAAAAACAAACAAAAAAAATGAGCATAACATTTGTGATTGATATTTGATCTTCACAGTTCTTTTTCTGGATATAGATGGCCTTTTTACCCAAAATTTATTGGGATTGTCTTAGATCACTGAACCACTGAGAAGAATCAAGTCTTTCATAGTTGCTCACTGCACAATCTTGCTATTAGTATGTAAAATATATTTCTGGTTCTGCTTATTTCACTCCCCATCAGTTCATGTAAATCACTCCAGGCTTTTCTAAAATCAGCTTGTTCATCATTTTAATAGAACAATAATATTCCATTACCTTCATATACCATAGCATTCAAGCATTCCCCAATTGATTCCCCAATTCAAGCAATTCCTGAATCAATTTTCTACTCATTTTCCATTCTTTACTACTACAAACATTTTTGCCCATGTGGGTTCTTTTCCTTCCTTTATGATTTCCTTGGGATACAGACCCAGTAATGGCACTGCTGGGTCAAAGGGTAAGCATACTTTTATAACTCTTTGGGCATAGTTCCAAATTGCTTTTCAGAATGGCTGGATCATTACACAATTTCACCAGCAATGTATTAGAGTCCTAATTTTCCCACATCTCCTCCAATATTTATCATTACTTTTTCCTCTCATCTTAGCCAAACTAAGAGATGTGAGGTGAAATAATCCTTTCAATATGGTTATTTCATCCAGCAGTACACCCATAACTTCTAATCCCAGTTGACTAATATCTATGTCCCCCTGTAATGCTTTCATAAGGATCTCATCCAATATACTAAATCTCATTCAATATACTAAAAATATACTAATGCTAAGAATCTTCAATTTCTTCACATCATGTAGACAGCAATGCAGCACAGCATCTCTGTAGCTGGATCCTTTACTTATATTCAATGATCAAATCACCTAATTTTCCTTTACTCTAATATAGGCTGTCAACGGCTTTTAGCCTGGATTCTTGCAATTATCTTTAGATTACTTTTTCTACTTCAAATTTTTCCCCATTCTAGTCCTTCTTCCATTCAATTTCCAATGATTTTATAGAGTTTTAAAATCAATTTTCATTTCTGACCGTAGCATCTCTTCAGTATAGTCAGTAAACTATAGCAACTCCATCTTTCATCCCAGGATCAAATATAAAATCCTCTGTGTAGTACTTAATGTCCTTCACCACCTTACTCTTTCCTAATTTTCCAGTCTTCAAGTTCATTTTTAAAATTTCTTTATTCTCTTTAAAATGGCCAATTTGTTATTTTGTACACCAGACACTCCATGTCCCAAATCTGTCCCCTGTACTTGGAATGCTCTCCCTCCTTACATATGTTTATTGGCCCTGCTGGTTTCTTTTAAGCTTATGTTCAAATTTCACTTCCTCTAAGATGCATTTCTAAGTCCCTCCACCTTCTAAACAATGTCATTCTTTTGAGTTTACTTTTCATTTGCCCTGTATATATCTTGTATGTTCAAGACTATTTGCATGTTGTTTCCCTCATTAATTTTGAACTCCTTGAGAATAGAAACCATTTTGGTCTATATAGCTTTTCTTTATAGCTTTAGTGCTTAGCTCAGTGTCTGGGATATAGCAGGTCCTTAGTAACTGCTTATTGTGCTTTTGAAATATTTACTTGAAAATATCTTTGA
Source organism: Myrmecobius fasciatus (assembly GCA_023553655.1). Lineage (NCBI taxonomy): Eukaryota > Metazoa > Chordata > Mammalia > Dasyuromorphia > Myrmecobiidae > Myrmecobius > Myrmecobius fasciatus. Next base: position 24,180 of record JAJPUD010008086.1, on the reverse strand, counting down.
AGCTGCCTAATCTGGGCAATTTTTCATAGGTAAATGTATCCACTTTCTTGCCTCTACCATTAAATTTGTATCTTTTGAGTGACCTAAAACTTTAATCTATTATTCTATGTTTTGCAACCATGGAAAAGGATTTGTGCACATGACTGACATCCTTGATGAAACATCATTGAGGAACAGACAAGTTTTATGAACTGTTGAACAGCAATTAGATATTTGTAATCATCGCATAACTAAATGTGCACAGATGACACAAACTCACTATGTTTATTTTTTATTATTATAAAATAATAGCACTAAGAACAAGAATGTGTCACATGTTGATATTCAGGAAAAAAAAGGTTGACATATCTCTTGGACGGAATGGAGTGGGGGAGAGAGGGAGGGAAGAAGAAAGAAAGGAAAAAAGGAAGGAAGGAAGGGAGAGAGAGAACATTTTGGTATTATTTAATATCTATCATAATTTCTCTATTGCTATGTCTTCCAAGTCATAGTGCTGCTAAATAGCCAGTGGATCTGGATCTTGATCCCATATTTTTCTCCCTTTAACCCAGAACCTGAGACAAGTCATATTATTCTTCTTCATCTTCAGTTTCTTCATCTTGAAAATAAGGTTTCAGTTACTTCATCTTCAAAATAAGGGCTTTTGACTAGATGCCCTTAAGAATCCTTTGCAAATAAAAATCTACAAGATCCTGGGCCTCACTTTCAGTCTGTAGCATGAGGAATTTGGAATAGATTATCTGTAAGATTCCTTCCAACTTTAAAACCATAATCTTAAGCATTATATTGCTATATATGTGTGTGAATGTATATAAATGCAGATAAATATATGTGTGTATATATGAGTACATGTATATATCCATCTATCTGCATTTACACGCACATATATAGGCCTATGTATATGTATATATATATATATATATACATATACATATAAAATAACTATTATAGGAAAAGAAAATGAGTAGTGCTCACTAGAAGGGAAGGGATGCAAGTCACTAATGGCTGCAATCATCTTTATCTACCTGTTGCCAAACTTTTGATTTGACACAGTTTTTTTTTTTGCTGAACTGATCACTTAGTCTGTTGCTAAGTTACCTTTCTGGATGTTCTCAGGGCTGGGTTTAGACAGAGATGGATACAGTGGGAAATGCTTGAGTCCCGGAGTCAGAACGACCACAGGTTCCAACCCAAACTCATTTCCTAGAAAGCTTACTTTGGACAAGTCATCTAATCTCTGTCTGCTTGAGATTCCTCATTTCTAAAGTAATGATGATGAGAGTAGGTACTGCCAAAGGTTATCATGAGAACTAAGTGAGATAATAAATGTAAAATGTCTGCAAATTTTAAAAGGGCTAGATAAAGCCCAGTTATTATTATATAGGTGTGCATGTATATACCTATCACTACCTCTTTTTCTTTCACAAATATATATGTGTATATATGAAAATCAAATGAAAAAATATACATTTTATATTATTTATATATAATATAATGTATGATGTGATATATAGATAGATAGATACATAGAGCGAGAAAGTGAGGGAGAGAAAGAAATGGGAGAGAATGCTTTGCCAAACTTAAAAACATATATATGCACACAACACTCTCTCTCTCTCTCTCTCTCTCTCTCTCTCTCTCTCTCTCTCTCTCTCTTTCTCTCTCTCTGTCTCTCTGTCTTTCTCTGTCTCTCTGTCTCTATTTCCCTGTCTCTCTGTCTCTCTCCTTTTCTCCCTCTCTCTCTCCCTTTTTCTGTATATGTAGGTATATATATATATACACACACACATATACATATATGAATAATATACATAAAGTTACTTGCAAGCCTTAAAGAGATTTACATACACATAGGTGTTTCTGGTGTATGAATGTTTACATATATAATATATATTTTTATTATTAGTATGTGAACCGATAAAATTCATTAGCAACTGGGAACATGGATTTAGCAGACATTGAATCAATCTCCCCCAAATCCTCCAATAAATGAAGTCTTTGTTTCTGTGAATGTTGATAGGCAGAGATGCATATAACTAAGAATTGTTGACAGAAGTGCAAATTAAGCCATGGGATTATGGATTAGATTCTTTCTCTTCATCTTCCTTTGTTGAATGGAAAATATTCTGAGGGTCTTAAATAAAAGATTAGGCTATAGAATTTTCTGCAGTAATGGTGAGAAACAGAAACACAGGTAATTAAGAAATCATTTTTATGCAGCATCAGAATGCAATTTTTCTACTTACCTTTGAATAGGGTTGCTTCTCCTGTCCTTGGAATTAACTTCAAACGAAATAAGTCACACAGAGGAAGCACAAACTAGGAAATTCCTCTCACCTTGTCAGTTCTTTCCTTGCTTCCAGATCTCTGTTGTGGATGGAGAATGTTGCCTCTCAGACTGATGGGAAGCAGATCTGAACTCTCACAAACTTTCCCTCGACTGGACTATTGGTTCAGTGTTTAGATTTCAAAGGGCTTCCCAAGGGCAAAATGAAAGATAGCCAAACTTTCAGCAAAGTCATTTATAAAAATAGGTGCTGTCAGTATGCTTAGAAACAAGATTTCCTGTGGGGGAGGGGGGGCACATTATGTATAAACCATTTATAGATAATAGATGATGGGCTATGTTTAATAAATAATAAATGTAGCTGGCATTTATATAGTGTTTAAAATTTACAAAGCACTTTATATGTGTCATCTTACTTAATCTTCAAATACAGTGGAAAGATTCCTGAATTGGGGGTCAATGGATTCAGGTTTAAACTCTGCCACTGGGGTGATCTTGAAAAATCCCTCCATATCTCAATTCTTTAGATTGTCTTCCATAAAACTAAATGGTTGGATGGTATGATTGAAATATCCCTTCCAGCTCTGAATCTCTGACCCTTTGAAGAAGATAATACATGTTTAAATATACCTCTTTTTATGATGAGATGACAACTGAGATAGATTCTCTAACTTGTCAATGGTCACCGAGTTCATAAACCCTTAGATGCCATTCCTAAAGCCTAATTCTAAGCCTAGTAACCCCTCTGCTTCATGTTGCAGTTGGCCAAGCTGAGCCTTTTTAATCCTTAAAAATTAATAAATGTGGAGGGGAATGAGGAATGGTTCTATAGTTGTAGTACCCAAATTGAAATCTTGCTTACTGGATGTCCTTGAACAAAGCACTGTACTTAATTAACTTCCAAGGCTTCCACATCTTAAAATGAGAGTTTTAGTCTGTTTCAGCTATATATTTGTAATCCCGTTTGTGTATGTGTTGAGTGTTTGGTTCAGACACATGATTCAATGTGTGTGTGTGTATATTTCCTCAATGAGGAAATTTCCTTTGTCAGTTTTTAAACTGCTCTTCAACACATAAGACTTAAGTAATTAACTGTATCACTGAAAGATTAAGTAACAGGCTTAGGATCACAAAGCTATTATATGACAGAAACAGCACTTGATCCCAGATCTTTTTACTATACTATGTTGTCTTGTGTGTCTGTCTGTCTGTCTCTGCCCCTCTGTCTGTGTCTGTCTCTATCTCTCTTTCCTGTTTCTCTTTGGGTCTCTATCTCTGTTTATCTCTCTGTGTCTATGTTTCTCTTGGTTTTTGTCTATCTCTTTGTGTCTTCTGTGTGTGTATGTGTGTGTATCTGTCTGTCTCTGTCCCTCTTTCTGTGTCTGTCTCTGTCTCTCTTTTCTGTTCTCTTTGTGTCTATCTCTCTGTTTATCTCTTTCTCTGTCTCTCTGTGTCTCTGTCATTTTCCTCTCTGTCTCTGTCTCTGATTCTTTTTCTGTCTCTCTGTTTCTGTCCATCTCTCTCCTTCCTCCTTTTTCTCTTTTATCACTCCCTCCCTTCCTTTTTTCTTCCTTCTTCATAATTATATATGTGCTATACATATGGTTTATATGTACAACTGTAAGCTTGTAAAAAATAGACCTTTTTGCAAAGTGAATTCAAGATATTCCATGTATCAAAAGAAAATACAGCATTTCATTTGATAACAGTTCTAACGAGTGATATATATGTATACATGTATGTACATACATATATATGCAAACTTACATATTCACTTAATTACATCCCAAATAATTTTAGTTACCTTGAGTAGGGCAGGCCCCATACTATATAGGAATTTTAATTAATATAAAGATTAATTACAGGAACAACTGGATACTCTCATGAAGAATTCAGAGTTCCAGTACAGGACTGTCATTTAAATGAAGCTCATCTATATTTTAGACTATTTGGACTAGAGAGCAGATGCCAGGCTAGCTACAGAATTTCACAGATATGGCTTCTTGATAAGAAGAAGCCAAGAGAAACCTTTGCATGGTTTTTGGAAATACAACTCTCTAAACGTGAGTTGTGTGCATTTGTCAAAGATGTCCTCCTGTCTTTCTCTCTGGGACCACAGGACATGATTCTTTTTTTTTTTTGTTGTTGTTGTTGTTGTTTTTTGTTTTTGTTTTTTTCTTGTCAGATTTCAGGTAAAGTTCTTTCTGCTTTCCACAAAAATCGGAGTACATAGAACTTCCAAACCTGTAAGTTACTTCTGGCCCCTTCTAGCTTGTTGGAGGGGATGTTTCAGATCCCAGGTTTCAGGAGCTGTGCCCTCCTAATCCTTCAAGTCACTGTGTATGTGCTCCAGTAAACAGGCTTCCCTTGTGGGTTCCTTTCATGGTGCATTTGGAATACTTGTCTCTACTGTGTTTCTGTGCCTTCCTCCCCCTTTCTTGAGCCCAGCTCAATCTGTTCATTTAAAAATGCTGGAAGCTTCCTTGAAGTGCTAGGAGACAAGGCCTAAGAAGCCAGGGAGAATCACATCTTTCCAGTCACTGAGTTTTGTCCCTCCTAGCACTGAGAGGCTCTAATGCTAGATTGGGCTGGGAAGGGAGATGCAGAGAAGCAGCTGCTAAGGGATTTGTCAATTCTGTGCATTCTGTTCCGTTAAGCTGTCATTATTGGTTTCCTGTCAGACATTTAAGTCACTGTGCCAAGCACTGAAGTTATCCTAGGTAGTTTTACATTTTATGACTTAATAAAAATATAAATGTCATTTTCATTTACATAGATGCACTTAGAAGTTGTCTCTTGATTCTCTATAATAGCTTGCCTTTACAGCTATCAGATTTGATCTTCACAGCAACTCCACAAGATAAATAGATCAAGGATTATTGTCCCCATTTTACAGATGAGGAAGGTAAGTCTCAGAGGGGTACAATATTCACTAAGGACATACAAACACTATATACCATACTGCCTCTAGGGCTATCCCATGGTTGTTTTCTCCTATTACCAAAGTTAACACTGACAATCAGTGCTGCAAAGTAGGATTCTGTAGGTAAAGAAATTTTCTTAGTTTCTCAAGAAGACAATCTCCTCATAAAATATAATATACCAGAAACATATGTGGAAACCAAAAACTTGTGTCCTGGTCAGATGTAGTCCCTCACATCTGCAAAGGCAGAGTTGTTTTTTCAACTAATCTCAAGAAATGTTTGATCATTGTGCATAGATGCACACAGAATTGATCTTCCTTCCTTCCTTCCTTCTTTCCTTCCTTCCTTCTTTCCTTCCTTCCTTCCTTCCTTCCTTCCTTCCTTCCTTCCTTCCTTCCTTCCTTCCTTCCTTCTTTCCTTCCTTCCTTCTTCTTTCCTTTCTCTCTGTCCCTCTGTCCCTCCTTATCTCCTTTCTTTCCTTCCTTTCTCCCTCTCTTCCTCCCTCCTTTCTTCCTTCCCTCCCTGCCTCCACCCTTTGCTTCCTTCTTTCCTTCCTTCCTTTCTTCCTTTGTTTATTCCTTCCATCCCTCCATTGATTTTTTCTTCATTCATTCCTTTCATGTTTTCTTCCTTTCTTTCTTCTTTCCTTCTCTTTCTTCCTCCTTTCCTCCCTCCCTTCCTTCCCATCATTGTATCCTTCCTTCATTATTTTCTTCCTGTCTTCTTTCCTTCCTTCCTTCCTCCCTTTCTCACTCCTTCCTTCCCTTCACTTCCTTCCTTCTTTCTTCCCTCTCTTCTTCTTTATTTCTCCTTCCCTCCCCTCTCTTTTCTTTCACTCTTTCCCTTCTGTCATTAATTTCTTTCTTCTGTCATTCATTCCTTTTTCCCTATCTTCTTTCCTTCCTTTCTTCCCTACTTCCTCCCTCATTCCCGCCTTTCCTCCTTTTCTTCCTTCCTTTTCTCCCTTTCTTTGTTTCTTCCTTCCTTCCTGTCTTCCTTCCTTCCTTCCTTCTCTTCTTTTGTTCTTCTATTTCCTTTGTCCATCTTTCCATTTACATTGTTGCACTTATTATATTTATTGCTTTTTTTCTCCCTGCTACACACTGCATTAATTCATATAGGAAAAGTAGTAGCTGATACTACAGTAAATAGAGTGCTGATTTTAGCCAGCAGGAAGACAAGATCAAATATTGCCTCAGTATTTGCAACCCTAAAAAATTTATTTAACCTCTCTTAGTCTGGGCTTCCTTATTTGTAAAATGGGCATGATAATGGTACTTGCCTCCTAGAGTTATGAGCATCAGATGAAATAATATCTATAATCTTTAAAGCACTATATAAATGCTAGCTGGCAAATATTTTATCTTCCCATTATTCTCTTAATTCTTACTATTTGGTGTTTATCATAACAAAGTAATATTTTTATGTTAAAGTATTACAATGCATTTAAATAATCCTCTATTAGTGAAAATCCATTTTGTTTCAGTTCTTTGCTACTACTGAAAGGACTGCTGTCTCATATATTTTTGATAACATTAATTTTCCCTTCAAGTTCTTCTACCTCTGTTTACCTTGAAATATGCACAGTCAAAGCAAGAGAATGGGGCATTTAATCAATAAAAAATATTTTCCTTGCTAAGTGGCTCTTGGCAAGATGTATGTACCAGATATTTTACTGATTGCACTGGACAGAGCATCAGAAGACCCTTGGTCAAATCTAGAGTCTATAATTTACTTCTTTGGACGAGTTGCTTATTCACTTTTAGGCTAAACTCTTCTTGTTTGTAAAATAAAAACATGAGTTATGAGACTCCCTAAGGTCCCTTTGATTTATAATAGTCTGACTGGACAATGAATGGAACTGTGGAGGAGTGAATTTCAGAATTCAAAAGAACTTTAGAATCCTAGCTTAATCTATTAATCTATTGATAAAATTAAGCTATTAATTAATCTATTAATAAAATTAAGCTAGCCTAACTAGCTTAAGCTTTACCTGACCAGGAATACACTTTATGATTTGCTTGACAAGTGATCATCAAGTCACAATATGAAGATGTCAGATGAATAGGAAACTCCCTTCTCAAAAGCAGCTCTTTCTTCTTTAAGATAGCTCTAGCTTTTACCAAGTTTTTCCTTATATTACATTTAAGTATTCTATTTGGCATCTTCTACCCACTGTTTCTAGATCTATTCTCTGAATCTAAGCCGAACAAGTTAATTCTGTCATTATAGTAAGTTTTCAAATTCATGAAGACAGTTACTCTACCAAAGCCCATCTTCTTAAGTTTTTCTCTAGTTCTCCATGCTAACCATTCCAAGGTCCTTTAATTGATCCCCATATATCATGAACTTAAAGTCTTTTATCATCCTGGTTGTCTTCCCTGGGATTCTCCAATTTATGAATGCCTTTCCTTAATTATAGTTCTAGGATGTAACTACATCCTACATACAGATAGGATATAACCAGGGTAATAGTATTCCTGAATAAAAGAATATACAAAGTTTAGTTGCTTTTAGACATATTTCTATATTATTCTCCAAAATAGTTGGATCAATTCACAACCCCATCAAAGGTATATTAGTGTCCCACTTTCCCCATGTCCTCTACAACATTTATCATTTCCTTTTTCTGTCAAATTAACCACTCTGATAGGTGTGAGGTGGTATTTCAGAGTTACTTCAATTCTGGTATTATATCTTTGCCCATCTACAGAGACTGTAACTGCTATATATACTGATATATTAACTCAATGTATTTACCAACCCACTGCATTCCATAATCTGGACAATAAGCATTTTGTATCTAAAAAATTTTTCCTATATTGACTATAGAGAATAGTCTGAATAATTATGCAACTATTGAGGAAGTCCTCTAATAGTCTGTATTATATGCATTTAACATATCATCTGGAAAAAGGAACATCTGAAAGACCTCAATATATATATATATATATAAATATACATACACACATATATACATATATATACATGTATATACATATATATATATACATGCATATACACATACATATAAATTTTAAATATAATTTTAGTTTTCTATAAGATATCATGTATTGCCGTGACAGGCATCTTTTGTCAGAATACTTCTGCCTGCTTTATACCTTTCTTGACAATCATAGAAACTCATTGCAAAATATTATCCCTATCTTTGCAGCATTTATCAAGGAATCATATTCTCTCAACATGTATATGAAAAATTCTTTGTTGGAGAAGAATCTTAAAGAAAACAGGGTAGCATATTGTTTTACCCTGTAATTTTTTGGTAGTTACTAAGCAAAAAATAGGCAGATTTTATATCCTCTAAACTTCTCATTTAATTGCTGTTATTGTTGTCTAGTTTCAGTCAAGTCTAACTCTCTGTAACTCCATTTTGGGGTTTACTAGTCAAAAATACTGAATAAGTATGTCATTTTCTTCTCCAGCTCATTTGAAAGATGAGGAACTGAGACAAAAAGAGTTAAATGACTTGCTTATTAAATGTCTGAGGCTGGATTTGAACTCATGAAGATGTCTTCCTGAGTCTAAGCCCAATACTCTCTTCATTTCATTGTCTAGCTGCCCATTTAATTATGTGATAACAAAGATATAATCCACCACGAAGTTCTGTTTTGGAAAGCTTGCATGTTTCCATATGAAGAAAACCATAAATAAATGGGTAGATCATTCTTATAGAGATCTTGCAAAGATAAAATAAACAAGTTAGATTTAATAGTTACTGACATCTTGATCATATTTAAAAGTATTAATATAGCCAATAATTTTGTGATCATGTTAGTATATTCTCCATGAGCTATAGGATGAAGGGATCCTTCAATGCTTTTCAGATTCTGTCCATTTATGTTTTCATTATCTCATTATGTATTTGTCATTTTTTTTCATGAGAGCCATTTCTATTTTTATGCTGTATTGTAAGTAAGAGTTTAAATATGGTAATTCCTTCATCAGTATTCTATTCCACCTCTATTTATTATCCTCCTTCCATTTCATCCAGTTAGAAGTCCTATTATGTGTCTATATAATTGCTGATTAATGAGGTATGAGTGTGTCAATATTACATATTGTATGTGACAATATTTTTACTTTGAAATTTGTTGACCTTGCTTGCCCCCATTTTTTTCCAGAATGAAGACATAGGCAGTACCTTAAAGATTCAAAGAAAATGTATAGACAATAATGATGAAGTATATACTACTTTTTCCAAATTACCAATGAGTTTAGAGAAAGTTGGTCCCTAGACAAAGAGCCCAGCTTGAAATAAGTCTTTAATTTGGCACAGGTTTGTAATGGGAAACTAAGTCACGAAGCAAAGGAAATTCTGGGCAACAGCATAGAAAAGTGAAAAAAGGATGATGATAATTTAGGTCTGACCATGGAAATCAGACTTTGGAAGCAGACAGATATCCAGAAGGAAAGGAAACCCAGATGCTATAGGGTCATAAGATATAGATGCTGACTTCAACATGAATGCACAGCAGTGTTGTGAGTAGTTAAGAGAATCACACTGAAGCAAGTAGGACAAAAGGAAAAGGTCAAAAATGCGAGATAAAGAGAAGACTGAAGTCTTATATCTAGAGGGAGAGACATCATAGCTATATATGTATATGTATATGTATGTATGTATATATATGCATATATATACATACATATGTATATATATATATTTGATAGGAATTTAAGGTACTTTGGTAGAAGGTGGGGGATTGTGAAACGCATCATGTAGAAGAGTTGACATTTGAATTGGGTTCTGAAGGAAAGCAGGGGGTTTAATAAATGGGAGCAAAAAGGGATTCATTTTCTAGGAATAAGATTGCCAATTCAAAGGCTTAAATATAAGAAATATAGATTCACCAATGAAGAGCAATGAGCAGACCAATAGACAAGATTTCTCCCCAGACCAGAGCTCACAGTTAGGGAAGTATATTTTCAGAAGTCAAAGGAAAAGAGTTGACTGACATAAGCAAGGGATTTCCATTGCTAAAGGTATGAGGGGATAACACTGATTATAATAATAAAAATAAAGTAGGAGTTATATAGTGCCTATTATGAGCCAGACACTGTGTTAAGAACTTAACAAATATTATTTCTTTTGATCCTTACAATAACCCTGTGAGGTAGATATCATTAGTATCCTCATTTTACAGTTGAAGAAATTGAGGTAGTCAAAGGATTAGTCCTTTCTCATATAGCTAATAAGTTTTTAAAGTTTGTTTTGAAATCAAGTCTTATGTACTATATACTCTACTCTATTGACTGTGCTGTCTAATTGTCTGGGTGATTCTTGGAGCCTAGAGAGATCCTTACTTAACCAAGTATCTTGACTTGAAACTAAAAACTGAGATGTTATTGAGTCTAGGCATTTGGGTTTTTGACTCTGGACACAATATCAAGTGAAGAGGCTTGGGGACTGGAGACTAGTTATGAGGAAAAGTTAATAACAGCATATATTTTTTACATTAATTTAAAAGAGGTATCTGAAGCTCAAGCTTCTTCATCATGGTCACACAGCTCATAAGTTAGTAGGTCTTTCTTGATTCCAGATACTTGATTCCAGGCCTCTATACTGCATTTCCCAATACATAGTTTATAAGAATAAGACAGATATTAAAGAATGTAGCATTTACCAGAAAAATGGAGTCATCCAAAAAATCAAAGATTTTGAATCAAAGCCTTCAACTTGAATCCTGGTTCACCTATTTAATAAATATGATACTTTTGGTAATTCCCTCAACACTTCTGAGCCTTAATTTCTCCTTGGGAAAGTGAAAATGTTTGATTTAGTAACCTCTATGTACTCTTCCCAGTATAAATATACAATCTCTGAAGTTTACAAAGTATGTGTTATGAAATGTTCCTAGACACAGTGGCAGATACGGGATAATGAATTCCTGGTGAGCAAAATCCAATAGGTGAACAATGGAATATCTCAGGCAAGAAATCATAGAGAGAATGAAAGACATTTGAGACCAGAGCAACTATACTTTTGCAAGGGAAGTCTAAAGACATTAGATAGTATAGATTATTTTAAAATCATTAAACAATTTGTATGTTCAGCTGCCTTAAACCCTTCGCATTGTGTACTTGACAAAGTTTGCCTTTTAAGAGCATGATGTGAAAAAAACTAAAATGTCTCTGGTATGTGTTCATACTAAAGCATTAAATGGAGACTTGATAGAGTCAGGAAATGGTGAAATGGATCTGGACAGAGCTGGGTTATAAAGAGCTTGAAGTCATTGAAGCTAATATATAAAGGTATATAAATGACAGTGTGTTTATAATGGTTTGTATACATGCTTTTGAAAGGCAAAGAGAAATAGTTTAAGACTTTCAAAGACCTCACCTTATAGTACTTACTTAAGTAAGCTGAGAAAGTGGTGAAAAAATACAATTTAGTCCTTTTGGGTCATGGAAGGAACCAATAAGCTTAAGCTTTGAGGAATCTCTTTAGGTTCTCCTTAAATCTCTGTGACTTCAGAGTGGGCTCAACTGAGCACACTTAAAATAAATAGGGAGTTTTTTTCCCCTTCAGAGGTGGTGCAGCTGGAACACAGCTGTAGGTAGTAGCCAGAAAATTCTTCAGTTTATCTAGGTTAAGACTGGTTGGAATAGAAAATATTAGAGTGGGAAATGCATTCACCTTTATTAGCTAGGTATCTCCAAATATTCCATCACATGAAGCTTCTACTCTTCCTGCCTGGGATATGCTTACTACTTCCCCACCATTCCCATTCTCTGTCCCAAATCTCCTCTGCCAAAATGTACATTCCATACAATTTTATTTGTCCCCTGTGATTTGCAAAGCACTGTGCTGGTCACTTTATAAGAAAAGGCCCCTTGCCTATGAAAAGACTACTGGAAAATGGACAGATGATTTAGAAGATGGAAACTGAAAAGAGCTTTTGAAATTCTTGTCTTGGCCAGGAATACAGTATACTTAACAAGGGCTGGTAAATGTGTATTCACCTGCAAAGGTGTTGCAAAAAAGACAAACTAAAAGGGATTTAGTATCACTCCCCTAGAGTTCTGAAAAAGCATATGTTTTGGGAATCAGAACTTAAAACTGATTCAATTGACTGTTATTTACCTTCCTTATCTGTTTGAATTAATGACAATGTGTATGTGTGTGTGTGTGTTTTTAAATCCCGGACTCTTTTTTAAGGTTGGACTTAATTAATTGCAAAAGAAATGCCATAGATAAAAAAGGGAGGGACAGAAAAATAACATATTTATCTATCTTCCCTTCATATTATGTGTATTTTTTCTATTTTTAAAAATTTTTGGATTTTGCTTTTATCTTTTGCTTTTATTTCAGCTGTTTCCTGATGTTTCTAAATTTCTCTTTCCCTTTTGCTTCACAGAAACGTGTTTGTGTATACACGCACATATACACACAAACACACATATTTGCATATACACATGTATGTATACATATAAACATACGTGTCTCTCTGTGTGTATCTTAAGAATTTTAGAACTAATTGTATGACACAGGAAACACTGGTACAAGACTGTCTGGTGCAGCATGCCTTCATCAGAGAAGGTGCTGTGCTCCATGAGCAAAACAGAATTCAAATAGTTTAGAAGAAAAACAAGATGTGCAAAGTTTGAGAAACAATCCCAAATATCCATAGGGACTATTTGTCCCTAACTTGCTACAGAGCATTCTAACTTTCTATTCATGTGATCAGCTACAGCCAGATATAGTAACTTGACTCTAATCTAAAGGTCATTTTGGTCTTCTTCAGGAATGAAGGACAAAAACTAACCATATGTGTATCTCTCTGTATCTCTCTCTGTCTCTGTCTCTCTCTCTCTTTCTCTAATACATACATATATATGTATATATACATAATATACATACACATACATATATATTAGGAGGAAAACCAGTTTATATGTCCATAAATGCATGTGCTTATATAAAATATATCTGTGTGTAGACATTTGCATGTATGTTAAAACCAATATATAAAAAATAAATAAACTTATCATTTTATGCAGTTCTTTACACCCACCTCTGGAAAGAAGATGAAAAAGGTCAGATATTTGACTTAAATAAATTGATGCAGCTACTCCTGACTATTCTATGGGTGTCCCCAAGTATGAAGTTTGTGTTAAAGATGACTGGAAAATAATCCAGGAAGGGCTTCTCACTATATTGGCTCTAAGTGCTGAAAGGGAAAGGGGGATGAATTTTCTTCTCTCTTCTAAGGATGTTGCAGGATTCAAATAGGCAGTTTCTCCCTCCCTCAGACTCACTTCTAAGTTGAAGTGCTTATGGACACATGACAACAAAAATACTGGCTAGCCTCTAGAGTAGTCTGAGATTAAACCTCAATCATCCTGACTGCATCTTTGTGTTTCTTCTTCAACATAAATTCTGAATAAGGATCTTGAGAAATGAATGTTTCCATTCTCAGGAGCTTTTTTTTTTTAATTTGAGATTGAGTCTAGAATGTCAAGCTTTCTGAGTCAATTCTGACACAATACTCACAAACAATAATATTCCCCTCTAACAATATCTCTTTGGGGAGAAGAGTCATCACCATTGCAGGAAAAAATATGTAAAAGTAAGAAAACCCCACACATACCTAGTTGACTAAAACATGTGGACTTTGTGGGTTTCTCTGACAGTAGAGATATAAAAGAAATGTGAAATAAAGTGCCTTTATCTTTTAGTAAGATTATTATGATGGTAATGTGTTATTGTTTGTCTTGCAAGTATGTATATATTAGAGTTTTAAGCATTTCTTTTGTGGTGGAAGAAATAAATAATTTATCTAATACCTGATATCTATTTTACATACTGAGTACCTTTTCTAAAATAGAAGAGATTGAGAAAAAGGGGCAGCATCCATTGGATGGCTCCATCCCAGATAAAACGGTGTTTTCATGGAAACGATACTACTTTTGCAATGTTCAGAACCGTGCTGTTTTTTACACACTACATATATAACCTAACTCAAATCTCAGTCATTAAAAATTAGCATGCTTTAGACTTATATTAAAAAAGAAGAAAAAAAATATGCACAGCTATTTACCCCACCCTTGCTGCTGAAGGTTTCTTAAAGAGAAAAATCAATTTTTTTTAAATTTTTACTGGAGCCATCATTTTTGTAAGCTCTGAAGATGATTAACAGACATTTTGATCACGAGAAAGAAAAATGAAAGCCATTGCATCTAAAGAGCCTTAACAGCATGACCCAGTTTTGCTCAAAATTCACCTATACTAGAGTGACACGAGATTCATGGCATTTTGGTCTTTGGATCTTTCCCCTTTGTTTCATCTCCAAACGCTGTCCCGTTGAGGTCTGACTGTCAGAGGAAAGATTTGCCCCAAACCACGTGATGGGTTTGGGGTGGGGGGGGGTGGGCTGATGTGAAGAGGGATCACTGTTTGCAGCAGGTTATATAATTGGTGCTAAAGCCTTGAAACCACTGTCTGACCATTGGACATCTGAATTAAGCTGTTTCATGGGGTGTTTTCCATTGTCTTTTTTTTTTTCCTTTCTGCAGAACCCAAGCTTCCTAGATTCCAGTTTCCCCTTGACTGCTTTGCCTTCTTCCTGAGACTACAGTGGTGAGGATGAACAGAAATCCCCCCCCTTCCCCATTCTCAAATGAGCCTTCTTTGTGGCCATTTCTGTATATCACAGAATCAGAGATTCCTGGAACTGGAAGCTCCCCCTCCCCTCCAAAAGGATCAAATTTTAATTGCACTGCAAGTATTGTATACCAAGCAGAGGAGGGTGTATAAAGAGCAGAGGAGGTTCAACATACTTTACTGAGAGAAATTCAGCTAACGAGATTTTCTTTTTCAAGTTGGTCCCCATCACTGTATCCCCCAACTAAGGCATTGCAGAAGGAAAGTTAATTATACGCCACACAAACACACACTCACACACACACACATAGATCCCTGATGTGCCTCAACCAATATCTCTTCCCTTTTATTACTGAAGTATGCTCTATGGACTAGGAAGCATATTTTTATGAATTGAAATATTCTAAATAAAATGGTGCTATGGTGTTTAAAATAAATAAATAAATGAAATAGAAGAGATTATGGTAAGTCAGTTAGAGGAAACCATAAAAGATTTTCTTACTTTCCAAACAGCTTCACATCTTGGATTCAATTTCACCACCACCATCATCACTAACACCCCCTCCCCCCCACACCACCTCAGAAAAAGCTTATCACCAGGAAACTCATCATCCTGAGAGATTGCATAATTTTTGCTATTCACACCTCATTAGTACCCTCAGTTGCTTCTGGACTTCTGATTAATGAAAAGCAAAGTCCATTTAAAAAGGACTCTGAAGACTAAGAATTCCCATGAGGAATATATATATATATATATATATATATATATATATATGTACATTCACCAAGTGAATGTATAGGTAATTTATTAATGAACTTAGGTTTTTAAAAAGCCTTGTACAGAAAGTGGAAGCAATCTCAATAAATGGAGGATAAATATAAAAGCATGGCATGATTCTCTAAGAGTAGCATCAGGTTACAAAGATGTGCTTAAGCTCAGAATGCTGTAAAGTTCACAAGGAATGCTGAGGGCAATAAGAATGTATTTTTAAAATTACATTAGGGAAATCAGTGTGTTCAATGAAAACCTTAAAATTGTTCTCAGAGTAAGGGCAATGAGTAAGGGAAGGAAGAAAGTACCCAACTCTTATTTTGATACTGTTTTCTCTGTCAATAAAAGTAATCTCTGGTTTGGAAAGATACCCTCTTCTTCCCTGCAAACAAAGGAACAAAAAAAAAGAATAACTAGCAGTAAGTTGAAATTGAAGGAAAGTAGGCAAAATAAATCTAATCTTAATAAAATCATATTTTCTGGCCCCAAATAATTACATCTTGGACTGAAGGAACTAATGGGTGTGATCCCTGAGCCATGGTTAGTAATCTTTCAGAGACTACGAAGGATGGAAGAGTAACTGAAGAGTGAGGAAGGGCCACTCTTGCCCTGATTTTCAAAAAGAGCTTGGGTAATAGTGTACAAACGCGTAGACCACTGAACCTGATCCTAATGATCAACACAGAGAAAAGGAAATATTATTCACAAAGAACTAGCAGCATGTTTTCATCAAAAATCATTCATTCCAAATAAGCTTCATTCTTTTTTTGTGAAAAAGTGCCCATATGTTGATTAGGTGAATGCCATAAGGAATGCTATGAGTTCACCTATATTTTAGGAAAAGAATTGGACAAAAAGTCTCATTCTATTTTTCTAGGAAAAATTGGGGCATATGAACTAGATGATGCTTAGATAGATTCAGGCAAATCTTCAGCTGTTTGACTGTCCTCATGTCAACTTGGAAAGAACTGTCTAGTATGAGCTCTCCCAGGATCTGCCCTTGATGTGGAAGTGTTTTGTATTTTAATCACTTATTTGAGGGAAAGGAACTCTTTCCTAATGTTCTTACATATTATTCTTCTCCACTCAATCTTCAGCCTATTCACATTGTCCTATTGGCTCTTTTGTAGACATGATGTTCCTTTGCCTATTTCCATGCCTTTGTTCTGAGTATTTTCCATATTGAATGCACTGCTTCTTCCCCTCTATCTCTTGGAGCTATATCTTCCTTTCCATCCCAGTTCAATGGGATTTCATGAAATTTTAAGGATTCTTTAACACTTGGTGTTTGTTGCTTCAGTGATCTTGGTCAGCTCCCTGGACTTCAATTTCCTTGCTTAAAATACATAGTGTCATAGAAGTCTTAGTGTTATTTCAAGTTGTATAATTGATTGGATTAGAAGTACTCTAAGGTCCCTTCAAAATCTATATTAATGTCCTTATAATCAAACTCTGCCTTCTACTTTAACCTTTTCATGGTCCTAGCTGCCAGTGTATTCTCCTTCCTCACTTCGCCCCCCACCACCAACAAAAGGAAACTATTTCAATTATAGATTTAAGCTCTTGAAGACAAAGAACATTTAATATTTTTGTGTGTATCCCCAGAATTTGACACAGTGTCTGTCATAAAGTAGGTTCCAAATAAATATTACTTGTTAATTGAGTTTTTCCCAATTCATGATTTTTTGTAGTAAGTTTATTTATTTTTAATAAATATTGCTTAATGAATCATGTTGGGAGAGAAAAGTCACAGCAAAAAGGAAAAATCATGAGAGAGATAAAAAAACAGAAAAAAAGAAATCATCATAGCATGTGTTGATTTACATTGTCTTCTTAGTTCTTTTTCTGGATGCAGATGGCATTTTCTGTCCAAAGTCTATTGGGATGTCTTTGGATCACTGAATTACTAAGAAGAACTAAGCCTTTCATAGTTGATCATCACACATTCTTGCTGTTATTGTGTACAATATATTCCTGGTTATGCTTGTTTCTCTTGACATCAGTTCATGTAAATTTTTTCCAGGGCTTTCTATAATCAGCTTGTTCATCATTATTAAAGAACAATACTATTCCATTTCCTTCATGAATCACAACTTGTCCAGTCATTTTCCAATTGATAAGCATCCACTACTTTTCCAATTCTTTGCTACCACTAAAACAGCAACAACAACAACAACAAAAAACCAAAAAACCAAAAACAAACATTTTTGCACATGTGGGTCTTTTTCTCTCCTTTACGATTTCCTTGGGATACAGACCTAGTAATGGCACTGCTGGGTTAAAGGGTATGGATTTTTATAGCTCTAGGGGTATAATTCCAAATTGCTCTCCAGAATGGTTAGATCATTTCACAGTTCCACCAACAATGCATAGTGTCCCAGTTTTCCCACATTCCCTCCAATATTTATCATTATCTTTTCCTGTCATCTTTGCCAATCTGAGAGATGTGAGATGGTATCTCGGAGTGGTTTTAATTTGTATTTCTCTAATCAATAGTGATTTAAAGCATTTTTTCATATAACAAAAATGTCTTCATCTGAAAATTGTCCATATCTTTTGACCATTTATCATCTGGGGAATGACTTGTATTTTTATAAATTTGACAATTCTTTATATATTTCAGAAATTATATAATTCAGAAATATCAGAAAAACTGGCTGTAAAGATTTTTTCCCAGTTTTTTCCTTCCCTTTTAATCTTGTTTCTGTTGGCTTTGTTTGCGCAAAAACTTTTTAATTTATTGTAATCAAAATTGCTCATTTTGCCTTTGATAATGTTCTCTACTTCTTTGGTTATAATTTTTTCCCTTCTCTAAAGATATGATAGATAAATTATCCCTTGTTCTCCTAATTTGCTTATGGTATACTCCTTTATACCTAAATCATGTATCCATATTAATTGATTTTTTTATTTTTTGTTTATTTTTATTTTTAATTGATTTTTTAAACTCATCTTTAGCCTCATTTTTATTATGGAGGTGAAAAGTAATGGGAAAATAGTAATTAATTAGGGCTTCAGTGAATAGAATATTCTCAGGTTAAGTTGAGAAAAATACAAGAAAGAATCAAGATCCAGGAGCCACAGAAAAGTATTAATTTTTTCTTCCCTGTTTCATTGTAATGTCTCAACATATGTTTAAGCAGCAAGTTGGAGGTCTAGCTTTGTGAGTTTTGGTTAATTAGTACCTCCTCGGGTTTTAGTTTCTCTACCTAAGAAATGGGGTTAAAATACATAGCTTATGAAGTTTCTTCTAGGGCCATCATTCCAAAGTTTTATTGAAATAGTATTTTTCAAGAAGCCATCATATGTCTGATATTTTCTAATATTTATTCCTTTGGAACATTTTGTTCTACCTCCTTATTCATGCTACTATTTATACCTTTTATACTGATTCAGGACTGAACTCAAAGCAGAATGAAGAGAGTTTGTTCTGCAGCTATTGGCAGCCAGACTTAGGCTCAAACAAAGTATTGCTACTTTCACCTCCAAGTGAATGTTGCCATATTCTCCCTGGAAAAGTACCAAAGAGCCGTCTGTATGGACCACAGAAGTGCCATCTGTAGACACCCACTGACTCCGCACAACAGAACTCTGTGCTAATTCCCTAGGAAAAAACACATGAACACAAAGCAACTTCAGTATGCTTCTTCTTAAGGAAAGGAGGGATGGTGATAGCGGCCTTGAGTGTCCTTATTTGACTTGTACTTGTGCCTAGGGACTGAGAATGGGACTCATGTTTTAAAGTAACTTTTAATAAATAGAGAAGAAGAAACTATCCTATCCTTAAGACTAATCAAATTTCTCAAGAAATATGAGTGTAAATAAAATATTGATTAAGAGCTAAAAGGATTTTAATTATGTTACTTACTTTAATATTTTAATTTGGCAGACATGGGCAACTTGGACAGGGCTCTTTGAGTAAGCACATTTTAAATCACTAATTAAAATTTCAGACAGATATGTGAGATTAGCAATGGGATTTTCAAAGTCAAACAGGATGTCCATTTGTTTTAGTTATGGCTTTTGAAGGTTGATGAAACACTTAAACTTTATTTTGAGGGTTTCTCTTAAAGTAATGTGAATATCTGAATATACTGTGCCCCATGCTGACTTTTTTTTACCATATGCAATTAAGACACATTGAATAATCAATCCTAATTTGATGAGCAAACATATTCTAGAAAAGATTTCTTTATTGCTGAATTTTCTAGTTAGTGTGGGTGTGTGCATATGTGTGAGCACATATGTGCATGTGTGCCAGAGTGCAGAGAAAAATCAAATTTTAAAAGATGAGAAATTACTGCAAATTCATTTGCTCATTATGCAAAACTCATAACTCATTTAAAAATGGGCTCAGACCAATTCCCCCAAAACCATTTGCCTAAAGCTACTTTCACAAAACCTATGAGCCTGAAGTGAAAAAAATAACTGATAATATAATAACTGAAAAAATACAGATTGGCATCTGACCCACCTGGCACTATGAGGGAGATGATTTTGCACAAGAGCCAACTTTGTGGACAGCATTGGCTTCAAGCCATTAGTCCTATGTCAGACCTGGGGCAAACATCTCAATGTGTTTAGCCCTGAGGATGTTTACAACCCTGTGTTCTCTGTCTACAGCAAATGAAGCTGTTAAAACATCAGGAATTTTGTGAACATGGCACATTGACAAGCCATCAGTGTCATCAAACAGTCTGAAACAGGAGTGGGATAGGCTACAATGTGGAAGATTGAGAATAGGAGTCCAGAAGGCACATGTAGAGTTGATCCAAGGCCAAGAAAGTTGGTAAGCAATCTTGTTATTATACTGGTAGACATTTATGGAGATAGGAGAATTAAAAGGAGACCTATGATTGAATGCTTAATTAAATAGGGAGGAAAATACAGGTAGGAAGTATCATTAGCCCAAATCTCAAAATCTATTCAAGAGCCATGGGATCTATCAAAGGAACAACAGGAAGACAATGAAAGTGAACGGGTAACCAACTTTGGGGACCTACAACATTAGTAAAAGTTAGAAAATACAAACATTAGTGACAATAAAGTAGGGAGCTCAGTCAATAAAGAATATTACAGGTACTGATTTACTAAAAAAAAAAAAAAAAAAGGCTAGTTGTTTATCCCTCAGCACCTTTGTCCACTTCACTCTGGAATCCCTGTGGTCTTACCTGCATAAGCCATAAACGTTTCTCTCATTGGTGACTTTTCCCTGTAGTTTCTAGGACTTCCTGAAGTCTCTGTGGATAAGTCCAATCCTTTTCTTGGCTCCTATACCTTCCCTTCTATCTTTTCAGCACCCTTTATAAGCTTTTCAAAGGCAGGGACTTTCTTTGTGCTACTATTTGTATCTCTGCTGCTTAGCACAGTACCTGACTCATAGCAAAAGCTTAAATTCTTGTTTTGTTCTCCTTGCTATCTTCTACAGTAGAATGGAAGATCCTTGAGGGCACTGATATTTCTTTTTTCTCTTGCATTCTAGACAATTATCACAGCATCAGCAAATAGGAACCATTTAAATACTTGCTTAAATTAAATTGCATTCAGTCACTTGAATGACTATGCATTTAAAAGAGGTCAAGGCAAAAATGTTACCAGGGTAGATTTTGTTTCTGGGCCTCCAAGGAATGCATTGTCATAAAGATGATTCTGTCTCCTTCCCTACAGTTACCATCAGTGCCTCAGGCTGAAAAAAATAATGAAACTATAGATGGGGTTAACTAATTTAACTTGCCAATAATGAGGGAATTAAAAAGGACATTACCATTAGTAAACTAGTCTGGAAACTTCCACCAATAGAGTAAAAAAGATGTCATTCATTTATTTATGTTTATTTTTTAGGGAAATTCCAATTAATTAGTTCAGTTCAATGAAAAAAAAAACTTTTTAAAAGGCACCCATTACAGACACTGGAGGTAAATATGCAAAAATAAGACAATCCCTCTTTCACAAGGAGTTTATATTCTACTAGAAAAACAATACATATGTAGATAATTAAATGTAGAATTAAACATAATACAACTTTTAATGTTGATAAATTTAATATATATTAAGAATGATAATAATGGGATAGGGTCTTCTCAATGCATAGTTGGAGGGTAAGTCCAAATAAATTGGGAACATGGCAGAAAGAGAATGATTATGAGGAAGCAGAAAATATTTCTCCCTGTGTTCCACAACCATTATGCTCAAGGTATTCCCACTTAAAATATCTGTTTGTTTCCCTCTCTACATACTGAATACATTTGTTCAGTGCCAAACAGCATGGAAAGGATGTTAATGAACACTGAAATATATATCTATAACTGACATCATATTTCATAAATTATATTTCTATAACAAATAAGGGGACTGTCTTTTCTTTATTAAGAGTGATGTTCATAAAGAAATACATATAATAAGCCTAAGAGCAAAACTACTTGAGAAAGAATGCTTTATTTTCCAAGAGTTTTTGACAAAACAAGAGAGCAATTTGGCAAAAAAATTGGTTTAAACCGAAATCTTATGCCATAGAAAACAATAAAATCAAAATGCATAAAAAATCTGAATATTTAAGATGATGCTATTAAAGGAAAAATAAGAAAAGAATCTGTCATAACTGTAGGGAAGTTCTAAACCAAAGAAAAGAAGAAATCACAAGAGGGGAAATAATTTAATTACCTGAAATTAAAATGCCTTTTATATATACAAAATTAACTTGGATAAGGAAAAAAGCAATCTGTTAAGAAAATTTTTTCATCAAAAAAGGCTAATATCACACCATAAGAATTATTAGCCAATTCGTAAATCATCAAACAATGTAAACAAATAGTTATTTAAACAAGAATTTTGGACTATAAACAATGTCAAAAATATTGTTCTACATCACTAGTTATAAGAGAAATGCAAATCAAAACAATTCTGTTTTCTCACTTGACACCCAGAAAGCTGACAATGAAGAAAAAAAAAGACCTATGAATAGTCAATATTAATGAGGTTGTAAAAAGCTTGCAAAATAATACATCATTGATAAAAAAATGTTATTCTAATCATTCTAAAAATCAATCTGGAATTATGCTAAGAAAATGATGAAAATTTCTGTAATGTTAATATTTCATCCAGAGATATTACTGCTAGATAAATATCCCAAAAAGGTCAAAGACATAAAAAATTTTCCTATATACACCATGATTGCAGCACTTTTTGTAGTAGCCAATAAATGGAAACAAAATAGATGTTCATTGACTAGGGAATGGCTAAATTGTGATATATCAATCTAATTGAATATTACTTTACTTTAAACAAGAATGTTTAAGATTAGATAGAGATCAAAAGACATAAGAACTGATGCAGATGTGACATAAGAAGAGCCAAAAAATAGTATAAATATAACTACAATATGAAAGAACAACATGAAATATATGAAATAACAGCAATAACAACAAAATTAAAACTAAATTGCCATCTTTAATGGCTAATGTTGGCCTTGATAAAGAATAGAACAAGGAAATAATTCAAACAAAAGATAATACATTAACAAAGAGTATAACTAATAAATTTACTTTTTCATAAGAAAACACTTAAATCTTTTAGGTTACAGCCCCAATTTTAAAGTGTATGCTTTCCTCTTAAATGTGCAAGAGTAATCCATTCTGCAAATGCTAGATAGACAAGCATATGATGCATGGATGCATGCTTACTTACATATGCATGAAGACCTACAGATCTATAAAAAAGCTAATCTTATCTCTATATATTTAAATTCTGTCCTGGATATGCATCAAACACACATTGTCAACCCACATTTATTGTTAAGTATCTTGTGTATTCAAACAGGCTGCTTTTAGTTATCATTTAATTTCTTTTTTGTTGTTACTTTTAATTTTCTTAGAAGTCTTCTCTCCCATTTTCCCCTAATTTGGTGAGAGGGAATGCTTTGGAGAGAAGCCAATTGCTAGACAGACTAAAGAAATGAGATCACCACTAAATGTAATAGCTACTTCTTTTTTTATTAAAGCTTTTTATTTGTATAATATATGTATGGGTAGTTCCCCAACATTGATCTTTACAAAGCTTTCCATTACAAATTTTACCCCCAGTCCCCTCCCCTCCCCTAGATGGCCGGAAGTCCACTACATGTTAATAATGTTGAAATGCTTGAGAAGTTATGCAAGAAAAATCCTATCTACAAGAAAAAAAAAGAATCAGAGAAAGGCAACACAATGCAAACAAATGTCAGTAGAGATTATGAAAATGTTACGTTGTGGTCCATATTTCATTTTCCTCTCTCTGGGTGTATATGGTTTTCTTCAGTGAACAATTGGAACTGGTTTGAGACAATTCTTTGTTGCAGAGAGCCATGTCCATCAGAATTGATCATCATGTAATACTGTTGTTGCTGTGTATGATGATCTCCTGGTTCTGCTCTTTTCACTCAGCATCAGTTCATGCAAGTCCCTCCAGGCCTCTCTGAAATCGTCCTGCTGGTCGTTTCTTACAGAGCAATAATATTCCATAACATTCATATACCATAATTTATTCAGCCACTCTCCAATTGATGGGCATCCCTTCAGTTTCCAGTTTCTAGCCACTACAA
>JAJPUD010008085.1:71316-95560 GCA_023553655.1 Myrmecobius fasciatus | reverse complement strand
TTCCTGCCATCTAGGGGAGGGGAGGGGACTGGGGGTAAAACTTGTATTGGAAAGCTTTGTAAAGATCAATGTTGGGAAACTACCCATACATATGTTATACAAATAAAAAGCTTAAAAAATAAAAAATAAAAAAAAATAAAAGATCTAAATGGGTTCATGATATAGATATAAAGAGGGACTTTGTAAGCAAGTTAGAGGAACGTAATATAGTTTATCTCTCAGACTTGTGGAGATGGAATAAATTTATGTCCAAAGAAGACCTGGATCTCCATATATGTAAGAATTCAATTTTCTTGTAGATAGGATTTTTCTTGCATAACTTCTCAAGCATTTCAACATTATTAACATGTAATGGATCATCAAACACAGCAACAACAGTATTACATGATGATCAATTCTAATGGACATGGCTCTCTGCAACCAAGAATTGTCTCAAACCAGTTCCAGTTGTTCACTGAAGAAGGCCATATACACCCAGAAGGAGGGACATGAAATGTGGACCACAACGTAACATTTTCATGATCTCTATTGACATTTGCTTGCATTGTGTTGCCTTTCTCTGATTCTTTTTTTTTCTTGTAGATAGGATTTTTCTTGCACAACTTGTCAAGTATTTCAACATTATTAACATGTAGTGGGCTTCCTGCCATCTAGGGGAGGGGAGGGGACTGGGGGTAAAATTTGTAATGGAAAGCTTTGTAAAGATCAATGCTGGGGAACTACCCATACATATGTTATACAAATAAAAAGCTTTAATAAAAAAAAAAAGAAAGATGAGAAACAGAAAGAATAAGAAAGAATGAACAAGAGGCAGAGAGAACAAGAGGGAGAAAGAAGGGAGGGACAAAAGGAGGAAGAAGAGAGACAGAGAGAGAGAGAAAAGTCAGGGGGAGAGAGACAGAGAAAGAAAAGAGAGTCAGAGAGAAAGATTAGAAGAAGAGAGAAAGAGAGAGATAGAGACAAAGAAATATTGCTATAGTTATCTCTTCTTAAACATTAAAAACTTGCTCTCAAGAGTCACTCAGCCCTGTAGTTCCCTGTACCAGTGTCTAAGAAAAGGATCCCCTATACAACATGAATAGTGTCCTCTCAAGGCAGTCCATTCCATTTTTGGACACTTATTTAGTAAATCTTTTTATTCAAATCAACTCTAAAAATATGTCCCTGAAACCACTTCCCATTGTTTCTAGTACTGACTTATGGGACCAAATGAAACTAGCCTATTTTTTACAAGAATGCCTTTCAAATATTTGAAGACAGCAATCATATGCTCCTTAAATCTTCTCTTCTCCAGACTAAACATCCCCAGTTCCTGACATAAACTCTAAGCCCTTTCACTAACCAAATGGTCTCTTCAGCTTATTGATGTCAATCCTAAAATGTGGCACATAGAAGTAAACATAATACTACAGATATACTCTGACCAGAAGCAAGTATAAAAAGATTTTTCTTTATTTCTGGATACTGTACATCTCTTAATGGTAGTCTCTAAGATACTACTAGTTTTCTCAGTTGATGTGTCAAATGATGAGAGAGATGGGGGGGGAGAGAGAGAGAGAGAAAGAGAAAGAAAGAGAGAGAGGAGAAAGAGAGAGGAAGACAGAGAGAAAAAGAGAGAGAGATGGGGGAGGGAGAGACAGACAGAGGGAGACAGAAAGAGGGACAGAGACAGAGAAAGGGAAAGAGAGAGTCAGAGACACAGAGAGACAGAGAACGAGACAGAGAGAAAGAGAGAGAGAAAGAGAGACAGAGACAGAGACAGAAATTGAAAAGTAATGGACAGGGGTAAGACAGGTAATTCCTAAGAATCAGTAATGGAGCTGGAGAGAATTAACGAGGAGTGAATAAGTGAGCATGGCTAGCTTGGGCACTTCCTCAAATTACACTTTAGAGCTTGAGTTTATAGTTAGTGAAAACTCCCAAGGCTGTTATGGATGAACTGTAGTCAGGTTTAGAACAGTGCAATGGTGGTGGTAAAAATGCTCTTATGAGGGTTTTTTAAAACAACAACAGAAAGTAAGCAAAGAAAGAATATTCCACCTAGACCTATGTAATTTTTTTCATTCTAAACAGAGGCACCTCCATGAGCTAATTTACTGCATATTTCCTTAGAATTCAGTTGCCAAGGAAGCTTAGGTCCTAGAGGGACTGAGTGAATATTTAACAATAAGACTAAGAGTGCCCAATATCCAGGTACCTCCTTTTTGTCATCAAATCCCACAAAGAAGGCCTCATAGAATGTTTCTTTTGAAGGGGAAGATTACACAGTGAATAGAATACTAGGCCTGGAATCAGGAAGAAGCTGAGTTCAAATACAGGCTCAGCCACTCTCCATCTATGTGGTTCTGGAAATGTAACTTCACCTGTTTGCCTCCTCAATTTCCTCATCCGTAAAACGGGAATAAGCACTTAGTTTGAAAGACTGTTTTGAGTATCAAACGAGATATAATTGTAAACCATTTAGTACAGTATGTAGTATGTAGTGGTTAACATAAATATTAACTGCAGCTATTGTCATTAACATCATCATCATCATCATCATCATTATTAACTAATCAAATTCTCCCATTCTGAAAATTTTTGAAGACCATTTCTATTCCAGTTCATGATAAAAAAGACTCTACTGGTACAATATTAATTATTCTCTAAAACTATTACTTTTACATAATAGACCAGAAGAACTGAATTCATATCTTGGCTTTGTACTTCCTGTAAGATCTTAAACAAGTAACTATATTTATCAACCTCAGTTTTCTCATTTGCAAAATGTAAACACTGGTCTAGGCAATCTCTGAGGTCCTGGACAACTCTAAATCCTAAGTAAGATGCTACGGCTTTGCTATCCAGAATTAAAGAAATATATCATGATTGATATTCATCAGTTGGCATTAGGTTAGGTTGCTCTTAAGTATGGATCAGAATACTGATTGAGATAGAATAACCATAAATGTGATTCAAAAAGCAGTAGGTACCAAGAATGAAAAGAAAGTAGATAACAAAAAAACACATGCTATTAAAATAAAACACATTTTTCTAATTTATACTTCTTGCTTTAGGTTTTTACAGTCTTCTTTTGAGATATAACAAACTTTTTTTTGACTGTAAATTTTACATTTATTACATCAATATAGCCTTCCAAAAGAAAAATTTGAGCAATAAATGAAATTGTGTCAACTCTCCAAATACTTATTCACTTTTGAACAAGAAAATCTTCCTTTTTTCTAATTTATCACAGACAAGTATATAATTAAAATAATTTTTACTAATTCTCTTTTTTGTTTGTGTCAGAGAAGTTGATGGTACTCTTCTTTCTGTATAATAATTTTCATTACATTTATGATGGACCCAAACTTACAAAAGGAAATTTCCCTACTTAAGAGTATAGAAGAAATTTTCAGATTATAAAAATAATTTTAACATTTGTTTGAAATATTTGAATGTAGTCACATTTGGCATTTAGAGGCATGCTTAAGTTCGAGAGGTAGTTAATATATGCCTCCATTCTGAAGAAATGATTGGATCCCATCTACTGGTAGATAGTAAAAATGAATTTCATATAACATTAAACAAACCCTCCCAAAAGTAACAATTAAAATAACTGAAGGAAATTATTCTCCTTTACAACTTCCTCTTTTCATTAAAAACAAAACCAAAAGCAGTGCTGTATTTTTTAAAAAAAAACATTAATACTTGCATAATAACAATTAGATTACAAATTCAGGATGCTTTCTCTAACACAAGAAATCAGTAATTTCACTTGCAGAAATCTTCACATCTTCACAATAAAAAAGATATTTGCAAACACATTTTAAAGCTTCTATTAATGAACAGAAAGAAGAAAAAAAGGAAAGGGAATGAAAAGGAGGGAGATATAGAGGAAGAAAGATAAGAAGTTAAAGAGGGAAGGAGGAGAAGGGAGGAAGAAAAGATAAGAGAGAGGAGAAGAGAAAAAGGTGGGGGAAGAGAAGGGGAGAGAAACAAGGATGGAGAAAGGGGTGGGGAAGAGAGAAAAAGAGAGAAAGAGAGAGCCCCTAAGTGCCAGAGGCTACCATCATTTTAAATATCAAAGATCTTTAGCAAAATGGTATACTTTGAATAATTGGAAATCTACTCTACTTAGAATAATGTGGAGATCCTTGGCATTATATATTAAGATCACAATTTTCAATTCCTCTGAAGACACTGGAACATTCTGCCGGTAATAACCAAATAAATCAATGAAGTTTACCCTCCAGACCAAAAGATATCAAAGAGCAGTCCAAAGCAATAGAAACTAAAGGGTTACAGATTTTTTAAAGGAAACATTTCAGATAAAAATGCTGGCAAATTTGTTCTTGCTTCTCTTGATAAATTAAGAAAATAATTTACCATAATTCCATAAGTGTTCTAAGTTCCAAATAGTAAATGACCGGAAGATTCAAAGATGGCAACTGGTGGTACAATGCATATAAGTGCTGGGTCTGGGACCTGAGGTCTCTGAGTTCAAATCTACACTCAGTGATTTATTAGCTGTGTGATCCTCGCAAGTCACTTACCACTCTTTCTTTAAAAACAGCTCTTTTAAAAAAGAATGACAGATAAAACTTATTCTTGCTTACATCAAGCAAATATTGCTTAGGCAAAGACACCATATCCCATCTATTCTCTTTAAGCTCCACAAGATCTAATATAATAAATTTAATTTATGGATACTCATAATTGATTTCTTGACACTTCATAAACGAGTTAAAATTGACAGCAAAGAATAAGAATGACTCAATAGATGATATCATTTTATAAAGCCTTTGATGTTTATATGGGCTTAAAGAAGTTGTCATTGAAGAATTAGCTTAGCTAAACTAAGGAAGGATCACAATCACTGGTAAGTCTTTTTAAACCAGAGAAATTCAGTAAATCATCTATGAAACATGGGGGGGGGAGGGAAAGGGCATGATCAGGTAGAAACATTATATATAAGATGAAATCATGAATTCTTGAATCGCTAAAGTACTTTATATATGTAACATTTTACGCATTTCATGATCCTTCATTTCAGTTCTAAAATTTCCAGATTAAAAAAAATCAAAATATGCTGTGTTTTTTCTTTTCTTTCATTTTCTTTCTTTCTTTCTTTCTTTCTTTCTTTCTTTCTTTCTTTCTTTCTTTCTTTCTTTCTTTCTTTCTTTCTTTCTTTCTTTCTTTTTTTGCTGAAGCAGTTGGGGTTAAGTGACTTGCCCAAGGTCACACAGCTAGGACATGTTAAGTGTCTGAGGCCAGATTTGAACTTAGGTCTTCCTGACTCATGATGTGCTTTTTCAAAAGCTTTATCAACTTATGTTATTTAGATTTTATGAACAAAAACATAATAACTTAAAAGTATTGTGAATCCCTTGGGATAATAGATTATAACAGTATTTATGTCAGAATTTTTACTGCTTCCTGTTTCTAGAAAACAACAAAAATTACCTATTTGTTAGTTTAACATTTTAATAATAGTTATCACTCAAAGTCACTGGAAAAAATTAAATGAAAACTTCCCTATAAAGTGTCATAATGGTTTTGAAAGTATTTCTTTGCACTAACTTTGTTTTGAGGGCGGAAAAAAGCAACCACAACAATCACGCACAAAAACCATCAAATAAAAATAATAAATCTATATAGAGACACAAAGAATAATAGTCGTTAGTCTTCAAATTTGTTAAGTCTAGGTCAGGCTTATCAAATAGAAGGCTTTAGCTGTCTTCAGATGGGCATGGACACAAGCAAGCCACCAAGTGGCATTGGATTATTGCTTTTTAGTCTCAATATTATTAACATGCACAACCATGAGACAAACCACCCATTCACATACACAAAGAACACTAGCCACTCCAGCAATCCCTAAAAAAACATCATGCAAGTGAAAGACCAAAAGAGCAAGCCAAATTACTATAGATCCCTTACCAACACACAATGACACTAGAGGAAAAGAAACATATAACAAAGGTTCTGACCAAATATGGAGTCGAGCATCAAGTACAGAAACAAATAGGGCTTATATTCAAAATAGAAGACAAGCAGGAAAAATGCATAACAAAAGTAATTTATGTTGCAAAGTGCCTGATTTTAAAATTGGTTTTTGCTTCAGCTTATACATTCCATACATGCTATTCTACATGGGTTTTATAGATAAGAGAAATGTGGATTGACCCATAATAAGGATGTGTACTTAAATAACAAAAGTGTTGGTTGATATTAACACAGATGGAAAAACTCTTTTTCCTAATGAGAAATCATATCATAAACTTGAATGAAAATTTGTAGAATGCCTAAGTGTGATGGAATAATTACTACAATGGCTAAAAATACATTTTTTTTCTTTTTTTGCTTTTTGCTGAGGCAATTGGGGTTAAGTGACTTGCCCAGAGTCACACAGCTAGGGAATGTTAAGTGTCTGAGACCAAATTTGAACTCAGGTCTTCCTGACTTCAGGGCTGGTGCTCTAACCACTGCGCCACCTAGCTGCCCCTAAAAATACATTTTTTAAAAAGGGATTTTGAAGGACTCCATTGATGGACCAAGCAAACAAGACTAAAGTTAATATGGTTGAATATAAAAAAAAAAAAAAAACAACCTAGATTTAGGCTTTTTTTTTGCTTTTTTTAATCAATTATACAAATACAAGAAAGAAAAGGCCTAACTTTAGTTTTAGTTTGTGTCGAGAAAATAAACAGCTCAGAGATTTTAGTTCTTTGTGGTATGATAATAGAATGTGGATACTAGAAAAAATGTAATATTGTTTAAGAATGTATGAAGTTCAAGTTCAACAAGAAAAATAATGCTACACTAGAACATATTTTTATTATGTCTGAGTTCTTGATACTATGCTTTAAGAGAGAGGGTGATAAATTGAAATGGCACCAGGAAATCAAAACAGTTAAATGTTTGAAAATTATATCACCCTGGGAAGAGTTCAAGATAACTAGCCTACAATATAGGCCAGATTATGTTATATAGATCCTAAAGGCAAAACTAGGGTCAACGAGTTAAAATTATCCAAATTTTAGATAAATAAACATTTTTAGATGATATGGGATGATTAAAATAGAACAGGCTGCCTTTGAAATGGAGGTCATGGGCTTTCTATCACTGAAACAGTAAAAAATAAATTAAATGTCCATCTATCAAAAATGTTGTAGAAGGGGGTCCTGAAATTGGTACAGGGTTTGATCAGGTACCTTATGAGATGCCTTCTAATTCAAGAGTTTTTTGAGCAGCTAAGTAATCTTCATTTTCTTTTCTAGAGTTAGAGTGATGGCTACTAGTTTCTAAAAAAGCACATTTCATACTTTTGAAGAGAGAGCTATCCAAGCTCTCCATTCTTGTAAGAAACAGAGGGGTTATGCCTGTTGGTAAATTTGACAATCACCACATGTAAAGCCCTGGAGGGGATGGTTCTCTGTGGTTCTGACAGCAGCAAAGCTTTTGCCTCTGTCAGACAAATCTGACTGAAAACAGCAGGTACATCTGTGGGAAAAAATGTGTCAGATAATAGTACTATGAAAAATTCAGTCTGTCTCCAATACTATTCATAAAAAATGAATACAGTGCAATTTTAATAATCCTTGGTGGATTTCTAACTACAATTAAACAAAACAATATCCTTCCCCTTTAATTCTGACAAATTTACATGAAATAATGTGCCTTTGTAACCTCTAGGTGCTGGTGTGGAGGCAAAGAGTTGGTACCCACCTCCTGAACCCAAATCCTGTCTCCTCATTCCCCCTTCCCAAGGGGAGGGAGGCAGAGAAGACGCTCCCATTCTTCCTAAGCAATGCCCATCTCTGTATATGGGACTTTTTCTTTTGATCCCTAACTACTTTTCACTTGGGAACTGCCCTGATTCAAAGCAGCGCATAATTGCTACAGATAACAGCTAAAATTTATAGAATATTAACTTTGTACCAGACACTGTGTTACAATCATTATTTCATTTGGTTCCTCACAATAACCCTGGGGGTAGGTGCTATTATTCTCATTTATAGTTGAAGAAACTAAGTCAGAGTTAAATGACTGCTCAAGATCACAGAGCTAGTAAGTGTCTGAAGGCGGTTTTAAGTTCAGGTCTTCCTGACTCTAGACTAAACACTTTACCCATTGCACTACCAAGCTACCTCTATATATGATTATATTAATAAAAGCAATAATAAAACATAGCAATAAAACAAACTCAGGCTAGATGTTTCCCTTAACCACTGCCTAGAGACTGAATCTCCATTTTATTTTTCATTTTGTGTAAGTACATGAACTTCCCTTTACCCTTATACTATTAAGGGAAGATAAAAGGTACCGTGTATGTATACCTTTTGCAGAGAAAATACATGGCTCAAAGAAAATGGCATTAAAGTTTGTTCTCAAAATTGTTTTAATCACATAAATGTCTTCTATCTTAATCTTCCCTTCCACCAAATCAACAAATAGGGCAGGGTGACCAGTCCCTTCTACCTCAACATCCTGTAAGTATTGCCACAATCAAATAATTACTGGGAGTTCTGGTCTTTTTTCTAAGCATGGGTCAACTGGAAAAAGATGAGATGATGCTGTTGAAATAGCATAAGAAGCTGGCTATTCCCACAAACTATTATTTAGAACTTTGTGGCCATCCCTGAAAAAACTAACCTGGTTTTAAAAACTTGGTATTTACTTAATAGCATACATTTCACAACCATCTTGAAAGCATGAAATGTTCCTTTTTGTCTTCATATTCCCAGCATCCATAGCAAAATGATTTGAACATCCTAAGTAATTTAATAAATGTTCCACTGAACATTTGGAATTGGAAGCAAATTTAAATATTACAAAGGAAAATAGAAACAAACATGGCAAGAGAATACAAGGAACAGCAAGGAACAATATGATCCATGATTGTCACTTACTTTCTTTCCTTTGCAACAAGGAATTGCTGTGAACCACACCTACAGATTTCCTTTGACCAAAACTATTGCTACCTTTACAAATAATGATTAATTTTTCCTTCCTCTTCCTGCCGATTATATTACCTAAAAAAAATTGCATTACCCTAGAAAAGCTATGGGCCTATTTTATTTCTAAAAACTTTTAAAAATTAAAAGCAAAACCCACTTGAAAATTTCTACCAAAAATAATGTGCTATTTATAATAAATATGTGTAACCAAAAATAGGAACTGTATTCTAAATTATTGATAACTATTTTCATTAGATCCAGAATACTGACTATATTCAATAAGTCACATGATATAAGTCAAAGATTAGCATCTTTTATGCCTGTCCTATAGAGTTGCATATTCCTCACCATTAAAAAAAAAGTCTTCCACTTTGCACTAAATGTGGGGTATAAGATGTGACTCAGATTCTAGATATCTTGATTCACTAATGAAACTGTTTAGAATTCAATTTCATAATGATTTCATGGAGATTGAAAAGACAGAATAACCCTCTCCTAATCGTTCCAAAAAATTCAAGACTGGAAAAACTATGTTTCATGCAATTTCCATTTATAACATCAAAAAAGGTTTTCTTGGGCCTCATAATTTTTTTCATTTATTCTATTTAATGACTGTTGGAAATCTATAATTAAATAGTAGTTTAACTATTTCTTATTTATGAATTTATTCATTCATTCATTTATTGTGCTGCTGTATCCAAAATAAATGACAGGAAAATGCTTTATTTTTTCATACTTAAAAAAATTATAAATACCACTATTGGTATTTATTGATCCTATGATAAAAATAAAACTTAAATTCAAAATAATTAATGAATATTCTAGATCTAAAGCTAGAAGGGATCTCAGAAGTGATCTATTGCCAACTGCTCATTTTATGAGGAAATTGAAGAGTAAGGGCATTCACTGACTTGACTAAATTCTTAAAAGGGGTAGTGGACAGAAGTACATTTTGAATCTAGGACCTTTGACAGAATCAGTTTTCTTTCCAGTGTAATATTATGTGACTAAAATAATCTTGAGAACCATCCCCTAAATGCTATTTTCTTGGAGCCATATATTTTCTCAGCAAAAGGTATGCACATAGTATATGTTTTATCTTTTCTCAGTAGTACAAGAGTAAAGAGAAGTTCAGGTCTTCCTACAACATACAGAAAATGCAAAATAAAATAAGAGATTCAGTCTCTAGGCAATGATTAAAGGAAACATCTATCCAGGGTTGGTTTTTGTTGCTACATTTTATTATTGCTTCTATTAATATAATCAAATATAGAGGCAGCTTGGTAGTATAGTAGATAAGGTACTTGGCCTGGAGTCAACAAGATCTGAACTGAAATTCAAACTCAAACCTGTTAACTAACTTTGTGATCTTGGGTAATCATTTAACTCTGTCTCAGTTTCCTCAAGTATAAATGGGGTAATAGCACATACTCCCAGGGTTATTGTGAAAACCAAATGAAATAATTATTATAAATGAAAAAGGGGGGACGGTGGTGTGAATTAGAGTGAAAAATTAAAATTTGATAAATTTAAACTCGCTGCTTTTATGGAAAAGAGCCTGTCTCAATTATTTTTGTGTGTATGTATGTGTGTCTGTGTCCATCTGTATGTTTGTGTATCATCATTTTGTCAAGTATTAGTAGTTTGAATATATTATATGAAATTATATTTTTAATTAATTGCATTTTAAACATATATATGTATGTACATGTATGTATGTATATATGTATATATATATAAAACTAGAAGGCATTACAAGTTTGTCAGTGAGATTCATTATGCTTGTAATTTTGATTATGTTCACTAGAGATCTCTAGTACAAAAAAATCTTCCAAATGGCCCAATTAGTAAATAAAACATTTATTGCCTTAATAAATTTGCCACAAATTTTGCTGATCAAAACTTTAAAGAAAAAATATAATTCTACTACAACACATGGCACATATTTCATTTCCTTTTGAAGAGATTCACAATTACCAAAGTTCACATACATACATTGAAACCTTTTTAAAGTTTGATACATAGATCTATCTAATATCATATTTTGAAATTTATCTTCTCAGGCAAAACAAAACAAAAATCAATAAAAATCTTGTCCCAAGCACTTGGTTCTCTATCTTTGAAAAATCAAAGCCAACTATGACCAAGTAGGATTTATACCAGGGATGCAGGGCTGATTCAATATTAGGAAAACTACCAGCATAATTAATTATATTAATAACCAAACTAACAAAAACCGTATGATTATCTCAATAGATGCAGAAAAAGCATTTGATAAAATCCAACACCCTTTCCTATTAAAAACACTAGAGAGTATAGGAATGAATGGGCTTTTCCTTAAAATGATCCGTAGCATCTATTTAAAACCATCAGCAAGCATCATATGGAATGGAGACAAACTAAAACCATTCCCAATAAGATCAGGAGTGAAACAAGGCTGCCTGCCCACTGTCACCATTACTATTTAATATTGTATTAGAAATGTTAGCTTTAGCAATAAGAGAAGAAAAAGAGATAAAAGGAATCAGAGTAGGTAATAAAGAAATCAAATTATCACTCTTTGCAGATGACATGACGGTATACTTAGAGAACCCTAGAGACTCAACTAAAAAACTACTAGAAACAATTCACAGCTTTAGCAAAGTTGCAGGATTCAAAATTAATCCACATAAATCATCAGCATTTTTATAGATTACCAACAAAGTTCAGCAGCAAGAGATACAAAAAGAAATTCCATTCCAAATAGCAGATGATAGGATAAAATATTTGGGAATCTGTCTGCCAAAGAAAAGTCAGAAACTATACGAACTAAACTACAAAACACTTTCCACACAAATAAAATCAGACCTAATCAATTGGAAAAATATTAAGTGCTCATGGGTAGGCAGAGCAAACATCATAAAAATGACAATACTACCCAAACTAATCTACTTATTTAGTGCCATACCAATCAAACTCCCAAGAAATTATTTTACAGATCTAGAAAAAATAGTAGCAAAGTTCATTTGGAAGAACAAAAGGTCAAGGATTTCAAGGGGATTAATGAAAAAAAAGGCAGATGAAGGTGGCCTTGCTGTACCAGATCTAAAACTATATTATAAAGCAGCAGTCATCAAAACCGTTTGGTACTGACTAAGAAATAGAGCAGTCGATCAGTGGCACAGGATTGGTTATCAGGACAATCTAGGCAATAATCTTAACAATTTAGTGTTTGATAAACCCAAAGACCCCAGCTTTTGGGATAAGTACTCACTATTCGGCAAAAACTGCTGGGAAAATTGGAAACTAGTGTGGAAGAAATTAGGGCTTGACCCATACCTAACACCACATACCAAGATCTAAATGGGTTCATGATCTAGATATAAAGAGGGACTTTGTAAGCAAGTTAGAGGAACGTAATATAGTTTATGCCTCAGACCTGTGGAGATGGAATAAATTTATGTCCAAAGAAGACCTGGAACTCCTAATTGAACACCAGATGGATAATTTTGACTATATTACGTTAAAAAGTTTTTGTACAAACAAAACAAATGCAGACAAGATTAGGAGGGAAGCATCAAATTGGGAAATCATCTTTACATTTAATGGTTCTGATAAAGGCCTCATTCCTAAAACATATAGAGAATTGTCTCATATATGTAAGAATTCAAGCCACTCTTCAATAGATAAGTGGTCAAGGGATATGAACAGACAATTTTCAGATGATGAAATTAAAACCATCTCTAGTCATATGAAAAGTTGCTCCAAATCACTATTGATCAGAGAAATGCAAATTAAGACAACTCTGAGGTACCACTACACA
This sequence comes from Myrmecobius fasciatus, assembly GCA_023553655.1. Taxonomy (NCBI): domain Eukaryota; kingdom Metazoa; phylum Chordata; class Mammalia; order Dasyuromorphia; family Myrmecobiidae; genus Myrmecobius; species Myrmecobius fasciatus. Next base: position 82,816 of record JAJPUD010008085.1, on the reverse strand, counting down.
CCTGTCAGATTGGCTAAAATGACAGGAAAAGATAACGATGAATGTTGGAGGGGATGTGGGAAGACTGGGACACTAATACATCGTTGGTGGAACTGTGAACGGATCCAACCATTCTGGAGAGCAATTTGGAGCTATGCTCAAAAAGTTGTCAAACTGTGCATACCCTTTGACCCAGCAGTGTTTCTACTGGGCCTATATCCCAAAGAGATCTTAGAGGAGGGAAAGGGACCCACCTGTGCAAGAATGTTTGTGGCAGCCCTTTGTGTAGCGGCTAGAAACTGGAAACTGAAGGGATGCCCATCAATTGGAGAGTGGCTGAATAAATTATGGTATATGAATGTTATGTAATATTATTGCTCTATAAGAAACAACCAGCAGGACGATTTCAGAGAGGCCTGGAGAGACTTGCATGATCTGATGCTGAGTGAAACGAGCAGAACCAGGAGATCATTATACACAGCAACAACAATATTACATGATGATCAATTCTGATGGACATGGCTCTCTGCAACAAAGAATTGTCTCAAACCAGTTCCAATTGTTCACTGAAGAAAACCATATACACCCAGAGAAGGGATATGAAATATGGACCACAATGTAACATTTTCATGATCTCTATTGATGTTTGCTTGCATCGTGTTGCCTTTCTCTGATTTTCTTTTTTTTCTTGTAGATAGGATTTTTCTTGCACAACTTGTCAAGTATTTCAACATTATTAACATGTAGTGGGCTTCCTGCCATCTAGGGGAGGGGAGGGGACTGGGGGTAAAATTTGTAATGGAAAGCTTTGTAAAGATCAATGCTGGGGAACTACCCATACATATGTTATACAAATAAAAAGCTTTAATAAAAAAAAAGAAAAAAAAAGAAAAATTAAAGCCAAGAATAGAAAACTCAAGAACATCAAGCCCACAGGCATTCTCAAAAACCATGTTCAGAATTAGTTAATGGTAATGTGTCTGTAAATATAAACTTGCTTATTTATTATTTATTTTTATTTAATATTGAAACTTTATGATTTCATTTATTTATTTTACTCTAAAGAGATTTTACATTTCTTAAAATTGCTTTTTTTGGATGTGTTTATTTAGTTATTTATTTTGTGAGGCAATTGGGGTTAAGAGACTTGCCCAGGGTCACAAAGCTAATAAGTATTAAGTGTCTGAGGCCAGATTCAAACTTAGTTCCCCTGGCTCCAGGGCCAGCACTCTTATCTACTGGGCCATCTAACTGCCTCTAGATGACTCCTCCTCTTTTCTTTTTTCTGTAAACATATTAAATTTAAAAATCTTTTTCTATTTAAACAAAAGTGAACTATAAGCTCCATAACAGTAAATATTGAAGAATTCAAGCAAGGGTGGAACCAAGATTATAGAGTAGCTAGAAGGATGGCCAACCTCTCCAATCCAACTCCTCTATAAAGATCTAAAAACCATACCAAACTGAGTCCTGGTCCCCAAGTTATAATTCCAACACAGAGGGACAAAACATATATCATAGTTATTTGTACACTTATCTTTTTTGGTAACTAGACTCCTGCAGAAGCCTGTTGTATTCAGTCTTCCAAACCATTATGTTTAATAAAGCATATAGTATCTTGCACATTGAACTTCCAAGAAAACCAAGGAAAAGAATTAAGCAAAGATTTCAAAATAAGAAATTGGTTATTGCTAGTATGTCTCTTCTGCATAGTAACAGAAAGATTTACATAAGTCATTAAAATAAGAGGTTTAATGCAGTGGAAATCAATGAACATATATAAAATGCCTATGTGTTAGTACTATGTTAGGCATCTATCTTCAAAGTAAAGAGAGATTCTACTATAATTGAATGTAACTTCAGTGAGTAAGTAGATATACATGAACATACACATACACACACACACACACACATATATACATATACATTTATAATAGCTAGAAATTAATTTCATAGTTTGGGGGTACATAGGACAGGATGAGAACATGACTTAAAATCCTGATTTTATCTAGTGTAAATCAACTATTCAACTTCTTTGGAATTCAGTTTTGTCATCTGTAAAAAACGAAAGAGCTGCAAATAAATAACCACTAAATCTACTGTATAACAACAATAATAATAGTATCGATAGAGTGCTTATAAGGCATAAAATATTTTATCTGTGCTTTTATGTTTTATGGTATATATTCCTTACAATGACTTTGGTAAGATAGATGCTATCATTATCCTCATTTTACAGATGAACTAACTGATGCTAAGGGACACTAATTGATTTGTTAAGGGTCACACAAGTCGAAAGTCTTCCTGTTTCCAAGTCCAACACTCTATTCATTAAATCAACCAATTAACCATATGATCTCTAACCATTTTGTATTGAGTTAAGGAAAATAACAAATAATTTAAAACTTTTGTGTTTCAAATTAATTTCCTCACATATAAATGATAAATAAAAGTTGAAGGCTATTTGTGAATCAATTCAACAAGTATTATTGTCATAAGACCCATTTTGTTCATCATTTTCTTTTCAGTTACCAAGAAAACTTTCTGCTCTCCCAATCCATGTAGTCTATTTGACATGCCAACATATTTCAAAGCTAAATTCTTGAAATCAGCTTTCTGGGCTATCTATCTATGGATGGATACATACAGAATCACAGAGCTAAGAGGGCCCTCAACAGATCATGTAACTAAGCTTCATGCCTTAAGAAAAAAGCCACATCTAAGCTGTACAAGATAAATGGCTGTCTAGTCTAAAGACCTCAAGGGATAAAGATTTCAAAAACTTTCTGCGTAAAATCCTACAGTGTTTAACCAGACATATTGTCAAAAATTTCTTCAAAAACTCTAAATTGCTCTCAACTCAGCTTACGTCTATTTCTTCATTGTGCTATTTAATGGAAATAATAGAACAATATGTACAGTAACATCTCACCAAGCTAAGGAAATGTATTAAGTCCTTTTTCCTCCTGAATAAGCTAAATTTATTAAAATTTTGCTTCTAGAATGTCTCTCTACCTTTAAATAAGTGTTTTTTTTTAAATTCTTCTCTGAGCAATCTTAATCTTGTCCAACTTCTCAAAACATGGAGACACAATTAGATCGCAATACTATCATAATGGCTAATTAAACATAACAATGATTTTTCTTTATTTTCTATTCTTGCATGTCTTAATCTTGCTGCTTCTTATTCAGTTTTTTTTTGTATCAGTGCAACACTGAAACCAGATATTCAACTAAGTTCCCCTATTGTACTTAGGCAGTAAATTCTTTAACTATTTTACAAGTTATTCACATGTACTTTTTATTCCCTCCCCACTGTCTCTGTCTCTCTCTCTCCCCCTTCTTCCTTCCCTTTTTTCTCTCATTTTTTAAGGAAATGATTGAATTTGAGAATTACACCATAATTCCTTTCCTACTCAGAAGAAGCAAATTATTTTCAAAAGACTAAGTTCTAGTTAAAATTACCTAACAGTATAAAGCTCAGCAGTCTTGCTGCAATGTCAAAGGTAGAAAGGAACTATTACAGAGAGAAGTATGTCAGCTGTGACACTGACCTTAGAACGAAATAAAGAGTGTATTCCTGAGGCAATGTTCCATGAGAGAGGCCTGCTGAAGTGAACTCAAAAGTATAATTTTAAGAGCACACAAAAGATGAAGCAGCAAATAGGAATGTTTCAGGGTTTGGTTTTGGTTTTTTTTTTGTTTTTGTTTTTTTGTTTTTTTAAATAAAAGAAAGTAAATCTCTTCCAGAAAAAAAAAATGTCACACCATCATAATGAATGGCATTTCTCAAAGTATAGTCCAAGGACTTAAGGAGAGTCTGACTTCTAAAGTGTTTCTCTGGGAATAAAAATTATGGCTAAGAAGAGGGAGAATTTTGGATTGGGGAATTATATTCAAAAAGAAATGACAACAGCACCGAAAGATGAAGTAGAATAAAACTGAATAGAAAATCTGATACACATGACAAAATGAAAATATTACAGGCCATGAAGGCAGGGCAAACATGAGGCAGAAAAATGAGGGCACATCCAAATTTAATCAAATCATGGTGTGAATTATCAACCACTAAAGACCACTTTCTACCAATAGTTAAATAGGGATTTTAGGCCTGCTTTTTCTACCAACTTGCTAGATTCAACAGGAATTATATGTGTAAATATTTTAAAGATAATATTAGAAAGAAAAATATGAATAAAATCTTTGAAATAATATCTTCTGAGTAGCTTGGCACTTGAAAATTATGAAACTATGGTATTTGGTACCTTTGACAAGCTCTATTTATGAATTCTGAACTAGTATCATACAAATCATAAAAGAATTCAACTATTTCAAATGCAACAATGAGGAAAGGCAGTGAGTAGGGGAAGTTTAGAAATATTACTGATTAGTGGATAGAGGGGTAGTCTTGAAGATAGAAATACCTGGCTTTAAATCCTTTCTCTGACAATTATGAGTGGTATGACCCAGGAAAGACAATTAACCTAAAAAGGTTCAGTACCCTGAGAAATAAATATAAATCTCACAAGACTGTCATGAAGCTAAAATGAGAAGCTCTTTATAAAGTGTTTTGTAAAACTTAAACTAATCTAATTACTAAGTTCCTCATCTGTAAAATTAAGGAACTGAACTAGATGACGATTATGATAATAATGATAGTTAATATTTACATAATGCTTTTTATGGGTCAAGCATTCTACATAGTACTTAACAATTATTATTTCATCTAATCCGCACAACAACCCAATGACATTTCATTCTCCCTCTACAAATGAGAAAACTGAAGCAAAAACAGGTTAAGTTCTCAAAGTCACATATTAATATGTATCTCACATGCAAATGCGAATAATACAAATGTGTCTTCACAGTTGAACTCAGGTCTTTCTGGCTCTAAGCCCAGCACCCGATCCAGTGTGCCACTGAAACAACTGAAGTCTCCTCTGGCTCTAAACATATGATGCTTTGTCACTGCACCGATCCTTGAAAATAATAGTATCTCCACTATTTGAAGATTTATTTTATTCTGCGTGTAATTATAGAATATCGGAGCTAAAAAGGACAAAAAGATCATCTTAATATAGAGGTTCTTAACTTAATGGAGAAGGCCAAGGATCCTTCTCAGTTAATGATGTTTTTAGGATGCATATTAAAGAAGTATGAGTATAAAGGAAACCAATTATATTAAAACAGAGTCAACAAGAATTTATTAAGCACCTATTATATGGCAGGCACTGCTAAGTGCTAATTATTAAAATAAAACATAAAATAAAATAAATAGGTTCAGGAGCCCAAGGTTAAGAAGTCTTCCAACTTTGCTCTTCCTTTAACAATTGAGATGTAACAGAGCAAGAATGAGACTCCCAGGCCAGTGTATTTTCTACAATGTCATATTGCCTCACCTGGATAAAACTCTCTGTGAATTTATCACTAGCCATGACTAACTAAAGAACATTCATACAAAATTAATCTTGACTTTCCATAAGAAGTCTTTATCATATTCTTATTCCTTTTATTGTCCAAGACTCCTCTTGATAAGGCTGAAAAATTAGCACTTCAATTTTTGGAACACAGTCACATTTATATTGTCACCTTGTGAAATTATCATTTTAATGATTTAAATATAAGCACATATGATAAACATTAACTGATTTGTGTGCAGCTCCATGAACATAGCAGACATTAACAAATGTTTGTTGGAGATTCAGTGAACTTGACTGTAACCAAAAAATTTGTGTTTAAATGTCAATTCTGCTGGTTATCAGCAAAAGTTACCTTAGATTTACTTTCCCTCATTGACATTCAATATCCTTGCTATAAGATGAGGGCAGAAAAAGTTAGATGACACAGTTAGTATTCAACGTTCCAGGCCTGGAGTCAAGAAACCCATTCTCCTGAGTTCAAATCTGACCTCAGACTATTAGCTATGGGATACTGGGCAAGTCACTTCATCCTGTTGTTTTTACCTTCTTCATCTGTAAATGAACTGGAGAAGGAAATCACAAACTACTCTAGTATCTTTGTCAGCCAAGAACACCTCAAATGGGGTCACAAAGAGTTAAACATGACTGAAAAATGATGACAACAGCTATCTCAAATGGTTCTTATAAAAATCAAATGATAATATAATGTAACTTGCTTTATAACCACCAATAATCAATGATATAATAATGCATGTTATTAACATAATTATTATTGCATTAATATTAATAAGATTAATGCTATAATAATAATTAATGATGTTAAGTATGTACTATATTCCAGGCATTATACTGGACTCAAGAAACAAAGACAAAAAACAAACATCAAATGAATCAAATGAAATAATGTATACAAAATGCTTTGCAAACCATAAAATTCTATATAAATATTAAATCTCATTATTCAAAGAGCTTAATCCTCTAAGAGCAAATGACAGGTACACATAAAAGTAAATCTATTTTAAAGAGCTATTATCATATGTATAACCAAAACAATATTACTGAAAAATGGCTGCACCATATGCAATTTAAGACATAGGAACTATAATCTCTATAAATTCTTTGTTTACAAAGTAAAACTTTTTAAATGATGTATTAGGGTTGCTACATCACAATAATGGAAGACAAGAAAAGGAGGTTTCATTACCTAATTTTCCTATTTAACTATCAACTTCTCAATTAGCACAATAACATGTCTCACTACATAAACTTAATGTCCTCATGAAGTCTCTCTAGGAGCTAATGGGAGGGGAAAAAAAAAAAAAAAAAAACACCTTACATTAACTAATTGGCCTGGATTAGAAATATTTACTGCTCGACATTATGAAGTCTCTGCCCTCTATATGACATTTTTTGGTGAAAAGAAATGGCTGAGATAGCAATTCTGTCACTTCTACTGAATACCCCCAAAAGGACAGCACTCCCTGACATGGGCATATAATAAATGTTGACTAGTAGAACTAAAATGAAAATGCACGTTTTTATTCAGGTATTTTTGTCACTTATGTCCAATTTAATCATACCAAAATCTGATATTTTACATATATAGCACGCTTCTTAAAAGTTGTTCAAAGTACTATCTAGCACATTATCTCATTAACACTTACTGAATTTTTTAAAATTAATTATAAAATGCTGCACCATACATTTTGTTTTAAATTACAGATTTCTTTTACATTTATGCTGTTTTACTTCACTCAGCTATAGGTTCTTGATTATGACAGACCTGGTTCTGCTGATTCAATCTTTCATTTAACTCTATATAAGGTAGTCAGGTTTATCAGAAAAGGAAGAAGGAAAAGATTTTCATGAAAATGGGGTCAAGGAAGATCAGGATCAAGGAAGGCTTCATGGAACAGGTGGAATTTAAGATTTCAAACATTAAGTAAGAATTGCACAATGATATTGATGCATAAAGTTGATGGTGAAGGAAATTCCAGATGGAAGGAATTGTAAGATCAAAAGTTTTTAAGCCGTGGGGGAAGTCAGAAAAAAGATGAAGGTCAGGGAAAAGCAATATAAATGATTTTGATGGAAACATGGAATAAATGAAGCAAAGGAGTTGGAGAAAATGATCTGAAAAATAGATAAATCATGAAGAACCTTTAATGATAGATGAAAAAACCTAGAGTTTGCTAAAGTTTCAAATCTGTGCAGATTTTAATTTTAATAAAGAAAATAAAGTTAGAATACACACACACACACACACACACAGAGCAAAGTAAGTACACTGCAAAGTAGAGATTCTGGTACTTAAATTGAGATCCAAGAATCCCCAAGGAGTTGTGGGTTGATTTAGGGGGAGTTTAGGATTTCACAATCCTGCAAAATAGATATTATTTATATCCCCACAAAATATGTGAACTTGAATGAAAGACAAAAAACACTTTATTTATCCTATGTATTTTATTTTATGCACTTAAAAACATTATTCATAGAAAAAGCACATGGATTTGCAAGACTACCCAAAAAATGCTATGACATGCAAAAGGCTGAGAATTCTTGTGTGGGGCAGAAACTGAAAAAGATGATCTCTATCACCCCTTTTCTAAATTCTACAACCACTTTACATCCCTTCATTATTTTATTATTAGGTCCTGCCCAAATAAGCTAGATCAAAAAGATCTAAAGACATTTTCAAGAAGCTTAAGGAAAGTATGAGAAATGCTGAAAAGTTAGATTTCCACAGAATGCTGTAAGCTTCCAAGTAATGTAGATATCACCTGTTAAGTACCACTGACCAATGAAAAATTAAGCAAGGTTAGGTTTCCACAGAACAAATAAGTTTCAATCTCTCAGAAGCCATGAGCAAACAAGGAATTGGGGAGCTAGGAAGGCACAGGCAGACTGAGTCAATCAGAAAGAGTCTTGTAGTTGTGAGAAAACCACAAGCTTAAGATAATAGCTGATCCAAACTGGTTGGGGTCAATGACCTGATTTGACCAAATTGCTAGTGGACTCCCTTAACAGACTAACTGAATATTAAACAACACACTTCACAGGAGGATTTTTCTGCCATTTTTGAATATGGGATGTATGATGAGAGAGGAAGGACATACTTATACATATTTAGGGGAAAATATACAATAGGTATATCAGAAAGACTAACCCAGAAGGGATTAGACCAATCTGATCTCCGAAGAGAGCTAACAAGTAGAAAACTTCTTATGCTTCTGGGCTCAGTGGAAGAAGGGAGCTGCTTCTGGCCAGAAACAGTAAGCCGATTCCTTAAGATTCTTTTTAAATAAATTTTCCTCGATATCTGACTTTCAGTATCAAGTGTGTTTCTAACAAAAGTAACCATCTTTGCCAAATTTAGTAGTCATGAAAACTGACATAGTTTATGGAGAATGAATCGTAGTTTTAAACAATAAATGTCTGATGCTATTCATCTGGTTATACAGGGTTTAACTATTGCAGGAATGGAGTCTCTCCATAAAGCAAAAGGCATTGCCTATTCCCTCCCTTTCCTCCTGAACTCCCAAAGTGTTTTTAATTTGAAAATAAAGAAATTGCAAGACTGGCTTGTGTAATTTCCTCATCTTTTCTTTCCCATCCACAGTCCCTCAGCCAGTAATATCACTGTACAAAAGGAGTTGTGGGGGAAGCCTCAAAGGCAAGTGGTTAAATGAAACACTTAAGAAAAACAAAGTGTTGGAAAGAACCACAAGCAGAAAAATCAATAGGTAGCTTCACTCACTTTTGAGGATCTCCTTAACTTAAAGCTTTAGATTATAGTTTATATCATACTTCATCCTTCACAGAGTGCTGTTTTCCTCACAAAAACTTTTAAGGCATGATGTCACAACTACGACAGGAAGAAAATGTTTAGATATAACTACTATATAGAACAAAAATGAGAAAAACAACAGCCTGTTATAGTTGTACCCTGAGAGTTAGACAAGGTTTGGGTCCTAATTCAATTAGTTAATAAACATTTAAGCACTCACTATATGCCAAGCATTTTTGCAAGGCATTGGGAAATACAAAGAAAGGCAAAAAAAAAAAAAAAAAAAAACTTAAACAAAATTAACCACATTCCCTGCTCCCAAGAAACACAAAGACTCATGGAGAAAAGTAATAGGGATAGAGAGACAGACAGACAGCAGACAGACAGACAGATAGAAAGATAGCTAGGAATAAATCATGGGATATAAATTCTAAAGATTGGAAGGAACTCAGAAGCTTTCTAATCCAACCTGTTCATTATACAGTTGAGAAACTTGAGTCTAAATAAGGACAGGTTATTTATCAAACATCACAAAAATGTCACTGCATGGATTTGAACTCATGTCCTCTACTTCTAGAACCAATCCTCTTCCCACTGTACTATACTGTCTTCTATTTTAGATTATAGTGCTACTATAGTATACTATAGTATAGTGTACTATTGTTGGGTTTAGCAGTCAGCAGTATTACACCTTTCCCAAAAAACTGTCAGGCTCAATTGCACAAATAATCTGAGTCTGCCCTAGGTAACCTCTAGGCAAATCAGCCATGAAGATACCTTATTGCAAAATTCAAATTATTAAATAGAAACTAATATTATACAGTGCTTGGCCTCTAAGGTCCCTTCCGGCTCTAAATCTATGATCCAGTGATCCATCCTATTAACTCTGTTTGTGTCACCTATCTAGTCAAAATTCATCATCTCCCTTGAGGGCTTATTAGCTCCTGGGTTAATTCACAAATGTCAGAAAAAATCTCTGCTATTTATATAGCATATAAACTACATGAAGCATAATGGCAACAAAACAAGCAATTGGACATGTACAATCCAACCCATGATTCTGAATTCTGGATAAAATTTATGGTTTCAATGTCATTGGCTACAGCAGGAAAGGGCTGACATCTAACACGTTGCTGAAAAGCCATGATTGTCTTTTTCCATCTTCTTTTACGATGTGTATGAATAGATGAAGATTAAGCAATGTGCCTTGGAAAAAAATATTGATTCCTACACTATACTAATGTCCTATTGATATCAACACAAGACAAAGGCAAGTTTAGCACAAAGATCATTAGCTATGGTGCTATGTGAAATGAGTTTGAATTATATCTCTACCCCTTAAGTATGGGATCCTGGCGAGCTCATATCAAATCTCCTGGCCTCTGTTTTCTTACGTGAAAACCGAGGGAATGAATGAACATGATGACCTCTGGGGTACTTCTGAGATTTAAATTCTAAATTAGATTTTTTTCAATAGTATTTTTTTCCAAATACATGCAACATTCACCTTTGCAATGCTTTTTATTCCAAAATGTTCTCTCTCCATCCTCCCTCAAGATAGCAAGCAATATATGATAAGTTAGTATAAGTTAAAAACATGCAATTCTTCTAAGCATTTCTGTATTAGTCATGCTGCACAAGAAAAATCAGATCAAAAGGAAAAATCCACTAAAAAAAAAAGCCCACAACAACAACTAAAAGGTGAAAATACTATGCTCTGATGCACATTCATTCTCTATAGTTCTCTCTTTGGACACAGACTGCAAAAATCTACTGGAATTGCTTCAATGACCTCATTGTTGAAATCTTGTTGTTACTGTACATACTGTTTTCTTAGTTCTCCTCAATTCACTTGGCATCAGTTCATGTAAGTCTTTCTAGCCTTTTCTGAAATCAGCCTGCTCATTGTATACCGTAACTTATTCAGCCATTTACCAACTTATGGGAATCCACTCAATTCCCAGTTTCTTGTCACCAAATAAAAGGGGTTGCTACAAACATTTTTGCACATGTGGGGCCTTTTCCCCCTTTTATGATCTCTCTGGGATACAGACCCAGTAGTAACACTCTTGGGATCAAAGGATATGCATAGTCTAAATTTAAATTCTAAATTCTATTAACAGCTCTTTTACCCAAAAAAATTTCAATATAAAAATATAAAATATAGATAATATAAAATATAGATAATCCTTCAATATAATTAGTGTCATTTATAATCCTGTTTATTCTATGCATTCAAAATCATTATTTTAAGAAATCATCCACAGAATGCCAAAGGAGTCTATCTCCATAGTGCCCTGTCTTTCTGTTTCTC